>AWOL01S0203985.1:29633-42806 GCA_000715115.1 Nicotiana otophora
TATTTTATTTACAGAGTCGCCACTTGGAATTGATTTTTCGGTGTTCCAAGTCACCATTTATTTGAATCCCTAGTCAAAGGAAGGTTTGACTCTATTTTATCGGTCCGCGAAAATAAAATTCGGGTAAGGAATTCTGTTGACCGCGGAGAAGGTGCAAGGTATTCCCTGCGTCCCGTGGTACTAGCATGGTCGCTTTATTGACTTAAAACTTGGCTTGAATCAATTTTGGACAAACTGTGATTTATATTATTTTTCATGTTTTACCTATCCTCTTTTATCTCTTGATTATTAGAATTAGTAAACAAAATAATTTGGATAATATTACGTTGTCATAACCACGCTACGCAAGCGAATGAGTGATCGAATAACAAAATTAATTAACTTATCATAATTGTGCCTCGCAAGCGAATTCGAAATCATGACAATCAATTATTTGTAGTACTTTTGAGAAATTATTACATTTGAGAAAATTAATTTTTTTGGAAATTATTAAAAGTCAATTATCACGCTACGCAAGCGAATGAGTGATCGAATAACAAAATTAATTAACTTATCATAATTGTGCCTCGCAAGCGAATTCGAAATCATGACAATCAATTATTTGTAGTACTTTTGAGAAATTATTACATTTGAGAAAATTAATTTTTTTGGAAATTATTAAAAGTCAATTATCACGCTACGCAAGCGAATGAGTGATCGAATAACAAAATTAATTAACTTATCATAATTGTGCCTCGCAAGCGAATTCGAAATCATGACAATCAATTATTTGTAGTACTTTTGAGAAATTATTACATTTGAGAAAATTAATTTTTTTGGAAATTATTAAAAGTCAATTATCACGCTACGCAAGCGAATCCGCGATTTTAGCAAAGGATTAACTAAAACTAAAGGGTATGGTATGAGGTTATTTAATTAATTTATTGAATGTTAAACATCACGCTACGCAAGCGATTCCGTGAAGTTAAAGCGCGCCTAGTAATCGCCTAGCGTTTAAATTACTTAATTAGGAGGTGATTAAATTATTCTAATTAGTTAAATAATAAATAAATAAAAACTGATTTGAATTTATTATTTGGAAAAAATACGGCATACGAGTTTGGACCAGCTTTATTCATTTTTTAGGAAATGGGCCACCTTCCTATTAAAAGAGAAGTAACCTGTTAAAAGAAAATATGGGCTACTAGCTTATTGATTGGCATTGGGTCAAACTTTCTTTATATTATGCAAAATGGTCTAGCATTTTGTTAAAAGAAGAACAAAAGAAATGGGCCAGCAGCGAATTTAAGGAGACATGGGCCAAATTGATATACTTTTAAAGGCATTAGGCCCGTTATTAGTTATTATAAAGCTGGCTCTACTATAATTCCAGTTTTGGCCAAAATAATTTGCCTACTAAACGCCCAAACCAGACCATCGCCCCAAAAGTACAAAACCTTTTGTCTAACTATGTACTACCTTTTTTCAGTGAAGAAAGACCGCTCTATGCAAATTAGTTTTTTAATAGTTGATACCATAATTAAAAGAATTAAGAAATTAACTAGCCATGAAAAGAAAATTCACTAAAAAGATAAAAGAGAACTAATCCTCCTACATATCATTTTAAATGCAAGAACTCTTACTATACTATACTAATTAATGAATCCAATTTTACTAACACGGTATTCATACTTACTTTTTGAAGCCTGATACGCTAAACCAAACTTAACATGGAACCTAAAATAAGCATGTAATTATATTATGGTTTTTATCCACTTAAAAGCATACAATATTGATCTAGAATAACTTAAAATGAATAACTTATTCCAACATATCACTATAAGAAGTCACTGATTGTTTTTACATGAGACAAACACTTCTTTTAGTAGCATAAGGATCTAACCAGAAAGTTGCAAGAATATTCAGAAATCAAGTAAGGACTTCATGCTTCTATTTCTTTGAAAATGAACTACTTTACAAGCTAGAAAAGTTACCTAGACTGCAGATTCGAAAGCAGAACAACAGTAATGGAGTTGGCTTCGTATATCACTATCGAAATACGTCAACTAATCCAACAACATCAAAAATAAACCAGCAGCAATCTTTAAACCCGATACGAACCAGAAGCTCAAACCAAAAGCTTAATGACTTAGAAAGGAAGAAAGAACTCAAAAACTTTCCGTTTTTCAACTTACTTTTGGGTGTTCAGCTGATGATTTTTCTTAAGTTGTGTCTTTTATTTTTTCAAATGTAAAAGATTGTAAAAATGTGGAAGATAGTGTATGATCCCTTTTCAGTGAGTAAGGATCTGTATTCTAAGTGTAAGAGAATCCCCTTTATAGGAGAAGAGCAGTCCTTTAAATAGGCAAATAAAGTCAGAATTTTTTGGAAAGATTTCGGTTCACCAAAAATCTGTCCAAAAGTCTGACTTTGTGTACTAAACACTGTTCAAAATCTATCCAAAAGGTTAAAAGACAACCTGAAAATTTGATATGTCAGAAGCAAGGAGAAACAATATTATTTCAGCCACCCTACTAGTAAAAAGTAGGCTATTAGTACCCTATTTTATGATAAAACTTATCTAAACTTCAAATTTTAACGACATCAATACCATCATATTGATTTTGAACCAAATCAAACTAAAAAAACTATCAATTGACAAAACAAAAACAAAACTTTAACAACAACAATACAACAATAACAACCCAGTATAATCCCACTAGTGGGGTCTGGGGAGGGTAGTGTGTACGCAAACCTTACCCCTACCCTGGGGTAGAGAGGCTGTTTCCAATAGACCCTCGGCATCCTTCCCTCCAAGAACTCCCCACCTTGCTCTTGGGGTGACTCGAACTCACAACCTCTTGGTTGGAAGTGGAGGGTGCTTACCATCAGAGCAACCCACCTTGTCTTAAAAACAAAAAACAAACAAAACTTTAAATAGAACTAAAACTCAAACTAACTAGATTAAAACAAATTGATTTGTGCAAACTAACCATAGAACAAACAACTGACAAACTAATGCTCAAAACAGAAATTAGACGAGCATCGCTAACAATCAGACGACGACGTTCAATAACTAAACAATAAATTAACTAAGTAAATAATTTAACTAATACCCTAAAGATTACTTTTAAGCAATAATAGTCTAACAAACAACTAAAGTAACTTGAAACTCTAATTAACAACAAACAACCAAAATAGAAAAATCAAAAATCAGAAACTAACCTACTAATAATTATAAAAAAAATCAGAAATTAATTAAAGAGATGACGATTATACCTAACGAGCGTGCTTGAAACTGTTCGAGCCATGAGAAGACGCCGGAGATGCCAAAAGGCGACTGTCTGACCCTGAAGCACAAGTTTCCTTTGAGCAAATGCCCTAAATAAGTAAGTTTTGGCATCATACTAGAAGGGAACATAAGTCTTTGGGTTGAGTGGGCTAAAGAAAAAATGAGGCAGTGGTGACTTTGGGGTGGTCGCGGCAGCGGGAGGGTGGCTGGCCGGCAGTGGTGCGGTTTTTGGGGTTAAATGGGTAGGAAAAGATAGGTCTCGCAGAGCTCTATCCATTCATATATGTGTTGTAGGGTGGTACTGGCCGGAGCTTCAAGAATTTGGGTCAAAACAATGGCGGCTAAAGTTTTCTAGATCTAAAATTCAAGGAGTTTGAGGGGGGTTTTGAAGGAATTGGTTTGGAGATATGGAAAGAGAAGGTTGTGGAGATTACATGGTATGAATTTAGGGGTGTTTGGAGGTGGTCCGCCGCCGGTCGGTGATTTTCGGTGGCAGCGGCGGCGGCGGAGAGAAGAGAGAGAAGAGGGAGGAAGAAGAAAGGAATTATGGGGAAATGGGGCAAAATTTTAGCATTTCTAAGTCTTAAATACCTAGTTGGGAGATTGATTGTGGACCATTGGATGAGGGCGTGATGAATGGATGAGATTTAATCTTGNAGAAAAATCAAAAATCAGAAACTAACCTACTAATAATTATAAAAAAAATCAGAAATTAATTAAAGAGATGACGATTATACCTAACGAGCGTGCTTGAAATTGTTAGAGCCATGAGAAGACGCCGGAGATGCCAAAAGGCGACTGTCCGACCCTGAAACACAAGTTTTCTTTTAGCAAATGCCCTAAATAAGTAAGTTTTGGCATCATACTAGAAGGGAACATAAGTCTTTGGGTTGAGTGGGCTAAAGAAAAAATGAGGCAGTGGTGACTTTGGGGTGGTCGCGGCAGCGGGGGGGTGGCTGGCCGGCGGTGGTGCGGTTTTTGGGGGTAAAATGGGTAGGAAAAGATAGGTCTCGCGGAGCTCTATCCATTCCTGTATGTATTGTAGGGTGGTAGTGGCCGTAGCTTCAAGAATTTGGGTCAAAACAATGGCGGCTAAAGTTTTCTAGATCTAAAATTCAAGGAGTTTGAGGGGGGTTTTGAAGGAATTGGTTTGGAGATATGCAAAGAGAAGGTTGTGGAGATTACATGGTGTGAATTTAGGGGTGTTTGGAGGTGGTCCGCCGCCGGTTGGTGATTTTTGGTGGCGACGGCAGAGAGAAGAGAGAGAAGAGGGAGGAAGAAGAAAGGAATTATAGGGGAAATGGGGCAAAAGTTTAGCATTTCTAAGTCTTAAATACCTAGTTGGGAGATTGATTGTGGACCATTGGATGAAGGCGTGATGAATGGATGAGATTTAATCTTGAGTGCACATGAACTGGTCAAAGGATATACTTAGAAAGGGATCTCACCAAGATGTTGCATAAAAGTAGACATAAGGAAAGCTTATGACTCAGTCGAGTGGCCTTTTTTAAGGATGATACTGCTTGAATTTGGAATGTCTGTGAAGTTTGTTCAGTTGATAATGGAGTGTGTGGCCACTGTCAGTTACTCCTTGCTATTGAATGGGGGACTAAAAACTAAATTCCAAGCAAAGAAAGGGCTAAGACAAGGAGACCCAATGTATCCTTACCTATTTGTATTGGTGATGGAGTATCTAAATAGATCGTTGAAGAAGTTGAAGCACAATCCAGACTTTAACTACCATCCAAGATGCTCCAGAAATAACATAACTCATATATGCTTTGCTGATGATTTGATTTTATGTTGTAGAGCAGACAAGATTTCTATAAGCTTGTTACTGGAAAGATTCACTCACTTCTCTGAGGTCTTAGGTCTCAAGGCCAACATGGAGAAGAGTGCATTGTATACTGTTGGGGTTCCTAGGGAGTTCAAAGAAATGATTCTAGAAGAAATGTAATTCACACTAGGAGAGCTATCATTCAAGTATCTAGGAGTGCCATTGTCTTCCAAGAAACTGTCTATACAATAATGGATGCCATTGGTTGAGAAGATCACTGCCAGAATTAATTGTTGGAGAGCCAAATTTCTGTCATACAGTGGAAGACTTTAGCTACTCAAGAGTGTGATATTTGAAATGCAAACATACTGGGCACATGTATTCTATTTACCAAAGAAGATCATCAAATTAATTGTCACAGCTTGTAGAACTTTTCTATGGACAGGAAAGAGTGAACCATCTAGAAGGGCCTTTATAGCTTGGGATACAATTTGTATGCCAATGTTAGAAGGTGGGCTTAATGTGTTGGATATTTACTCCTGGAATAAGGCTGCCCTATGCAAGCTGATGTGGGCTATCACTACAAAGAAGGATACCCTATGGATCCAATGGATCCATAGCTTTTATATAAAAAATAGAAGAGTTGGGATTATGAGTACTTCTAAATAGGCTTGTTGGCTTGTTAGGAAGATATGTGATGCTAGGGACTAGTTCAATCAAAAGAGCCCCATTGATGATTTGAACAACTACTACAAGCAAGAAAAATTCATCATTAAAAAGCTCTACATTGCAACAAGACCTCAATACCAGAAAAGTCTATGGAAAAGATTAATCATAGCATCCAAAGCATTACCAAAATATCAGTTCATTCTTTGGCCGGCATTACATAGAAGATTAGCCACAGTTAATTGGCTACAAAAATGGGGAATATAAGTAATAAGTGGCTGTGTGAAAAAAACATTGAGGAGACAAGGAAACACCTAATGTTTGAATGTGATTACTCCAGAATCATCTGGGCTACATTACTGCAGTGGATAGGAGAAAGATATCAGATAGGAAGTTGGGATGAGGAGATAGAATGGATAACAAAAAGGGCTAGCAGCAAAGCCAGGGGTGATATGTTAGTATTTCTATTTGCAGCAGTGGTCTACCACACATGGGCTGAGAGAAACCACAGAAGATTTCAAGGAAAAAAGATAACCTGCAATAAGAGGATCAAAGAAATTGTATTGGATTTTCACATTCGAGGGGAGATAGAAGTCAAATGGCAAAAAGAGTTAGAAAGGCTACACAGTTTCCCTAGCTAGTTTAAGTTGAAAGGTAGACAACAAAAGCTAGGTACTCTAAGTAGCAGAAAAATGTTTGGTCAATTCTGCTTTTTTATCAGTCTTGTATAGATATTGGATAGGGTCTAGCTCTAGAGTCCAATTTAGCTAACAGACGTAAATATTATCCTTGGTTTATTAAAATTTGATAGTTTAACCAAAAAAAAATATTTCTTTGTTTTTCTAATAATTTTTGGTTTTCTTTTTAAAAATAAGAATTTTATTTATTCAGAAAATATTATTGAGAATAATAGTGGCATAAGTAGAGGAAAAAGCCATCTCCTTAAGCTAAATGGCGGCCTAGAAAAAATCCACATGGCATAATCTTCTATATATTATTAAAAGTAGTGGGAAAAAGCCTTCTCTTTAAGCCAAGTGGCGTCCTAGAAAAAACCCACATGGCATAAGTAGTTAATAATTAGTTATTTAATTATTAATTAGTTATTGATTATTATTTTTGAATTTAAATATTTATAAAATAATAAAATAAAATATTTTACAATAAAAACGAAGAAAAAAAACCTATCCATTCAAATTGGAGAGTAGTTTCAAGTTGGATTTTTTAAATTATTTTAAAATAAAAAACTAAAATTAGAAAAAATAAAATACCACCAACTCAAAATTTCGTTGCTTTTCTAATAATTTTTGTTTTTCTTTTTAAAAATAAGAATTCTATTTATTCGGAAATTGTTATTGAGAATAATGGTAGCATAAGTAGAGGAAAAAGCTCTCTCCTTAAGCTAAGTGACAGCCTAGAAAATTCAACATGGCATAATCTTCTATATATATATTATTAAAAGTAGAGGAAAAAGCCCTCTCTTTAAGCCAAGTGGCGGCCTAGAAAAAAGTCACATAGTATAAGTAGTTAATAATTAGTTATTGATTATTATTTTTGAATTTATATATTTATAAAATAATAAAATAAAATATTTTATAATAAAAAACAAAACAAAAAAAAAATATATCCATTCAAATTGGAGAGTACTTTCAATTTGGAGTTTTTAAATTATTTTTAAATAAAAAACTAAAATTAGAAAAAAAGAAAAACTGCCCATTCAAAATTTCTTTGTTTTTCTAATAATATTTGGTTTTCTTTTTAAAAACAAGAATTTTACTTATAAAGAAATATTTATTGAGAATAATAGTGGCATAAGTAGAGAAAAAACCCTCTCTTTAAGTTAAGTGACAGCCTAAAAAGTTCCACATGGTATAATCTTCTATATATATATTATTAAAAGTAGAGAAAAAAGCCTTCTCTTTTAAGCCAAGTGGCGGCCTAGAAAAAAGCCACATGGTATAAATAGTTAATAATTAGTTATTGATTATTATTTTTTAATTTAAATATTTATTAAATAATAAAATAAAAAATTTTATAATAAAAAATAAAAGTTAAAAAAACAACAAATCCATTCAAATTGGAGAGTACTTTCAATTTGGAGTTTTTAAATTATTTAAAATAAAAAACTAAAATTAGAAAAAATAAAAAACTGCCAATTCTAAATTTCTTTGTTTTTCTAATAATTTTTGGTTTTCTTTTAAAAATAAGAATTTTACTTATTCAGAAAATTTTATTGAGAATAATAGTGGCATAAGTAGAGGAAAAAGCTCTCTGCTTAAGCTAAGTAGAAGCCTAAAAAATTTCACATGGTATAATCTTCTATATATATATATTATTAAAAGTAGAGAAAAAGCCTTCTCTTCAAGCCAAGTGGCGGCCTAGAAAAAAGCACACGGCATAAGTAGGTAATAATTAGTTATTTAGTTAATAATTAGTTATTGATTATTATTTTTTAATTTAAATATTTATAAAATAATAAAATAAAATATTTTATAATAAAAAAACAAAAATTAAAAAAAACATATCCATTCAAATTGGAGAGTACTTTTAAGTTGAAGTTTTTAAATTATTTTAAAATAAAAAACTAAAATTAGAAAAAATGAAAAACCGCGAATTCAAAATTTATTTATTTTTCTTATAATTTTTGGTTTTCTTTTTAAAAATAAGAATTTTATTTATTCAGAAATTATTATTGAGAATAAGAGTGGCATAAGTAGAGGAAAAAACCATCTTCTTAAGCTAAATGGTGGCCTTGAAAAAACTCACATGGCATAATCTTCTATATATATATTATTAAAAGTAGAGGAAAAAGCTTCTCCTTAAGCCAAGTGGCGGCCTAGAAAAAACTCACATGGCATAAGTAGTTAATAATTAGTTATTTAATTAATAATTAGTTATAGATTATTGTTTTTGAATTTAATTTATAAAATAATAAAATAAAATATTTTATAACAAAAAACAAAAAAAAAATATCCATTCATATTGGAGAGTACTTTCAAGTTGGATTTTTTAATTCTTTTAAAATAAACAACTAAAATTAGAAAAAGTGAAAAACTACCAATTCAAAATTTCTTTGTTTTTCTTATAATGTTTTGTTTTCTTTTTTAAAATAAGAAATTTATTTTTTCAAAAAATATTATTGAGAATAATAGTGGCATAAGTAGAGCAAAAAACCTCCTTAAGCTAAATGACGGCCTAAAAAAAACTCACATGGCCTAATCTTCTATATGTTATTAAAAGTAGAGGAAAAAGCCTTCTCCTTAAGCCAAGTGGCGGCCTAGAAAAAAGACACATGGCAAAAGTAGTTAATAATTAGTTATAGATTATAAGTTTTGAATTTAAATATTTATAAAATAATAAAATAAAATATTTTATAATAAAAAAAGAAAATTGAATAAATACATATCCATTCAAATTGGAGTGTACTATCAAGTTGGAGTTTTTACATTATTTTAAAAAATAAAATTTGAATTAGAAAAAATGAAAAACTGCCAATTCAAAATTTCTTTATTTTTCTAATAATATTTGGTTTTCTTTCTAAAAATAAGAATTTTGTTTATTCAGAAAATATTATTGAGAATAATAGTGGCATAAGTAGAGGAAAAAACCATCTTCTTAAGCTATATGGCGGCATAGAAAAAACTCACATGGCATAATCTTCTATATATTTTAAAAGTAGAGGAAAAAGCCTTTTCCTTAAGCTAAGTGGCGGCCTAGAAAAATACCATATGGTATAAGTAGTTAATAATTAGTTATTTAGTTAATATTAGTTATTGATTATTGTATTTTAATTTAAATATTTATAAAATAATAAAATAAAATATTTTATACGAAAATTAATAAAAAAACTATCCATTCAAATTGGAGAGTACTTTCAAGTTGGATTTTTTAAACTTTTTTAAAATAAAACTAAAATTACTAAAAATTAAAAATTGCCAGTTCAAAATTTCTTTGTTTTTCTAATAATTTTATTTTTCTTTTTTAAAATAAATTTTTTATTTATTTGGAAATTATTATTGAGAATAATAGTGGCATAAGTAGAGGAAAAAGTCATCTCCTTAAGTTAAATGACGGTCTAGAAAAAACCCACATGGCATAATCTTTTATATATTATTAAAAGTAGAGAAAAAAGCCTTCTGATTAAGCCAAGCGGCGGCCTAGAAAAAAGTCACATAGCATAAGTAGTTAATAATTAGTTATTTAGTTAATAACTAGTTTTTGATTATTGTTTTTGAATTTAAATATTTATAAAATAATAAAATAAAATATTTTAGAATAAAACAAAAATTGAAAAAATACATATCCATTCAAATTGGAGTGTACTTTCAAGTTGGAGTTTTTAAATTATTTTAAAATAAAAAACTAGAATTAGAAAAAATAAAAAACTGCCAATTCAAAATTTCTTTATTTTTCTAATAATATTTGGTTTTCTTTTTAAAAATAAGAATTTTATTTATTCAGAAATTAGTATTGAGAATAGTAGTGGCATAAGTAGAGGAAACAATCATCTTCTTAACCTAATTGGCGGCCTAGAAAAAACTCACATGACTTAATCTTCTATATATTATTAAAAGTAGAGGAAAAAGCCTTCTCCTTAAGCCAAGTGACGGCCTAGAAAAAAGCCATATGATATAAATAGTTAATAATTAGTTATTAATTATTGTTTTTGAATTTAAATATATATAAAATAATAAAATAAAATATTTTATAATAAAAAACAAAAATTAAAAAAAAACTATCCATTCAAATTGGAGAGTACTTTCAAGTTGGATTTTTAAAATTATTTTAAAATAAAACTAAAATTACAAGAAATTTAAAACTGCCAATTAAAAATTTCTTTTTTTTTTCTAATAATTTTATTTTTCTTTTTAAAAATAAGAATTTTATTTATTCAGAAAATATTATTGAGAAAAATAGTGGCATAAGTAGAGGAAACAACCATCTCCTTAAGCTAAATGGCGGCCTAGAAAAAACTCACATGGCATAATGTTCTATATATTATTCAAAGTAGAGGAAAAAACCTTCTCTTTAAGCGAAGTGGCGGCCTAGAAAAAAGCCACATGGCATAAGTAGTTAATAATTAGTTTTTTAATTAATAATTAGTTATAGATTATTATTTTTTAATTTAAATATTTATAAAATAATAAAATAATATATTTTATAATAAAAAACAAAAATTTTAAAAAAACCTATCCATTCAAATTGGAAAGTACTTTCAGGTTGGATTTTTAAAATTATTTTAAATTAAAAACTAAAATTATAAAAAATTAAAAACTGCCAATTCAAAATTTCTTTGTTTTTCTAATAATTTTTGGTTTTCTTCTTAAAAATAAGAATTTGATTTATTCGGAAAATATTATTGTGAATAATAGTGGCATAAGTAGAGGAAAAAGCCATCTCCTTAAGCTAAGTGGCAGCCTAAAAAATTCAACATGGCATAATCTTCTATATATATTATTAAAAGTAGAGAAAAAAACTTTCTCTTTAAGCCAAGTAGCGGCCTAGAAAAAAGCCACATGGTATAAATAGTTAATAATTAGTTATTCATAATTGTCTTTGAATTTATATATTCATAAAATAATAAAATAAAATATTTTATAATAAAAAACAAAAATTAACAAAAAACATATCCATTCAAATTGGAGAGGACTTTCAAGTTGGAGTTTTTAAATTATTTTAAAATATAAAACTAAAATTAGAAAAAATGAAAAACTGCCAATTCAAAATTTCTTTGTTTTTCTAATAATTTTAGTTTTCTTTTTAAAAATAAGAATTTTATTTATTCAGAAAATATTATTGAGAATAATAGCGGCATAAGTAGAGGAAAAAACCATCTCCTTAAGCTAAATGGTGGCCTAGAAAAAACTCATATGGCATAAACTTCTATATATTATTAAAAGTAGAGGAAAAAGCCTTCTCCTTAAACCAAGTGGCGGCCTAGAAAAAAGACACATAGTATAAGTAGTTAATAATTAGTTATTGATTATTGTTTTTTAATTTAAATATTTATAAAATAATAAAATAAAATATTTTATAATAAAATACGAAAATTTTAAAAAAAACTATCCATTCAAATTTCAAGTTGGAGTTTTTAAATTATTTTAAAATAAAACTAAAATTACAAGAAATTAAAAACTGCCAATTCAATTTTTTTTTGTTTTTCTAATAACTTTATTTTTCTTCTTAAAAATAAAACTTTTATTTATTTGGAAAATATTATTGAGAATAATAGTGGCATAAGTAGAGGAAAACATCATCTCCTTAAGCTAAATGACGGCCTACAAAAAACCCACATGACATAATCTTTTATATATTATTAAAATTAGAGGAAAAAGCCTTCTCCTTAAGCCATATGGCGGCCTAGAAAAAAGCCACTTGGTATAAGTAGTTAATAATTAGTTATTTAGTTAATAATTAGTTTTTGATTATTGTTTTTGAATTTAAATATTTATAATATAATAAAATAAAATATTTATAATAAAATACGAAAACTTTTTAAAAAAAACCTATCTATATAAATTGGAGAGTACTTTCAAGTTGGAGTTTTTAAATTATTTTAAAATAAAAAACTAATATTAGAAAAAATAAAAAACTGCCAATTCAAAATTTCTTCGTTTTTCTAATTATTTTTGTTTTTCTTTTTAAAAATAAGAATTTCATTTATTCAGAAAATATTATTGAGAATAATAGTGGCATAAGTAGAGGAAAAAGCCCTCTCCTTAAGCTAAGTGGCGGCCTAGAAAAAATCCACAAGGCATAAGTAGTTAATAATAGGTTATTTAGTTAATAATTAGTTATTAGTTATTGTTTATGAATTTAATATCTATAAAATAATAAAATAAAATATTTTATAATAAAAAACGAAAATTAAAAAACATTGTCCATTCAAATTAAAGAGTAGTTTCAAGTTGGAGTTTTTAAATTATTTTAAAATTAAAAACTAAAATTACAAAAAAAAAACAAACTGGCAATTCAAAATTTCTTTGTTTGTTTTAAATAAATATTTTTTATTTTTAAAAATAAAAATTTTATTTATTCAGAAAATAATATTGAGAATAATAAAATAAATTATAAAATATTAAAATATATATCTTATATTATATTATAAAAAGAAAGTAGCATACAAAAATTTAACTAAAGTAATATGCTAATAAAAGTTTCTATTAACAATGCAAAAATACTAAGTATCAGATACTATAATAAAGCAAAATACAGAACAAAAGATTATTCAATGACTATACAACTCTCTTTAATTTATTAGAGATTTTATTCATTAAAATTTAGACAATATTATTGAGAACATTAGAATAAAATTTAAAATAACAAAAACATATTTCAAAACTAATAATATATATATCTTCTATAATATTACAAAACAAAAGTAGTAGACAAAAGTATCAAACTGTTATGAATATATTATATTATGGATGTTCATTTAGTACTCCGTTGTAAATAAGCTTCA
>AWOL01S0204009.1:0-19699 GCA_000715115.1 Nicotiana otophora
TCATGCATCTACCTCGATAGTCTCCGAAATCAGCTGCTCAAATATCAACACCCGCTATGACCGGGAACACCTGAATTTGCATACGGAGTACATGGTGAGCGTGAGTACAACTAACTCAGTAAGTAACAATAATAAATAAGGAACTGAAAGATAGTGACGAGCTACGCAGTTATAGTTCATTTTTCAGTGATCTCAACAAGAAAGTAGACATGCTTCCAAATCCAGTAATTTAAGTCGAATCAGTTTGTATATGCCAAGTTCAAGTAAAATCATGATATAGTATCTCTCAAAAGTTTTAAAACAATGATATATAATAGCTATGTGCAACAACAATGAAAACAAATACCGCCTCTCAGAGCAACAGTCACTAAGTCTTTCTCAATAGCTCATCACCCAGCTCTCAGCCCTAAACACTTACACTAAATAGGTACCTGCGCTCATTGGGGGTGTACTAACTCCGGGGGAGCTCGTTCAGACCAAGCTCTATATCGTTGTGGCGTGCATCCCGATCCCATATAAATAGCCATAAGGGTTGTATGTTTATGGATCGAGTTTCACTCCGTAAAAACCCTTAGGCCTTATATACATATAGCTCATAACTCGACACTCAGGCCCTAACTAAGTCACCAACCTCTCCAGTCTCTCAGGCTCTTAGTAATCATAAAAATCAGCCCAAACAAAGATAATATAATGTATAAATAAGAAACAAGAAGAGACTGAGATATGATACGCAAGTAAACCGTGACTGAGTACAAAACAACAATTAGCAAATAATTCAACAAGTACACGACCTTTGTGGGTCCCAACAGTGTAATCACATAGCTTAAGCATGACTCCTAACATGATTTGCAGTCAAATTTCTATAATATAGAGAGAGCATATAGCTAACAATAAGTTATTCACTTTACAGTTCCACGGAATGGACCAAGTCACAATTCCTATGGTGCACGCCCACACGCTCATCACCTAGCATGTGCGTCACCTCCAAAATAATCATATAACAACAAAATTTGGGGTTTCATACCCTCAGGACCATATTTAAAACTATTACTTATCTCAATCCAGGCCAAAACTCAACTCCAAAATGCCCTTGCCTCGCGAATCAGCCTCCAAACATCCTGAATCTACCCACAAGCAATACAATACAATAAATATGGGCTAAAAGAATCAATTCCATAAGAAAAATACGATTTACAAGCCAAAATTCGAAATTGGCTCAAACCCGCCCCCCGAGCTTACGTCTCGAAATCCGACAAAAGTCACAAAACCTGAAAGTCCATTCACTCACGATTCTAACCATACCAAATTTATTAAAATCCGACATCAAATGGCCATTCAATTCCCAAAAATTAACTCTCCAAATCCCTAGCCTCAAACCCCCAAATTTTACCTCAAAAACTCACCAACTAGGTGTAAAATTGATAGAATGTATGAGTCCACCAAACAGTATAGAGACCTGGTCCTATACCAGTTCCCGCAGAAATAACTAATGAAACAGTAAGTAAATGACACAAGAGATTTTACGTGGAAAAATCCTTGCTCAAGGGGATAAGAAATCACAACCTATACTTGTAGGATTTCAACTTCACTAATTGAGCAATCTTTAGATTACAACCTATTGTAACCTAGGAATTAAACTCTTAATCCCTCACTAACTTGTAATACACCTATTACAAGCCACTTTGCAATACACCTATTACAAAGACTTCAACTCATGACTAACTCTAGTCACGACACAAACTCTAAGGGTTTATGATTTTGGAGGTTCCTAGTTAAAGCTTCTAAATAAGCAAAGTAGGAATTACAATGAAAGACCAATACAAAGATACAACTCAACTAAGGACATACAAAAGACTTGTTGTAGGAACTGGTCCGTAGTAGTGTTGTACTTTGTTCTTGATGCACTTGTGACTTCAATGCTTGATTATTAGATCTTGAGTGCTTGAGTGATTTTACAAGTGTTGAAGTAATGTTTTGTTGTAATGCTTCTTGTTGATATCCTTTGGATGACATCACTTGGATGAAGTAAACACTTGATTGGTAAAAAGCCTTTCCCAATGGGAAGTGACTGCTGCACTATTTCTGCACTGTAGCATGTACAGTGCAGGCAGTCACTTTCTAGTTGTAGAGGTGACTTCGTACTGCTGTCATGGAAACTCCAAGGGATCAGGTCCCTGAGTTGGTTCTGTTCTATCTGAAGTCATACAACTCACATTAGCTTAAGTCTATTGATGGATAAATATTCCAAGTATGCATCAAGTCCTTTTCTGGTTCTTGACAATAAGTTTGTTAGATCATCAAAACATAAATCTAAGATACTTTAAACCCATCGATTTCCCCCTTTTTGATGATGACAAACTTTAAAAATTGACAACCATTTGCAGAGCACAATAAACCAGATAAAGTACCAGGAACTTCACAAGTTCCTCCAGGCTTTATGCTTCCCCCATAATCAGATCCCCCTGCTTCAATTTATCCTCCCCCTTTTGGCATCATTAAAAATACACAAGCAAGCAATCAGCATAAAGAAGTCTAGCCTAGCTAACTCATGCCACATGTGTGCATACAATATGATAGAAAAGAGAAGCAGAAAAAGACAAGCATGTAACATCAAAAGATAGCCGTGATTGATTTTTATAAAACATAAGCCTTTTCCATTATAGCAAAGGCAAGTTTGGACTGTTGAAAGCGGGAGCAGTATGAGTGAAATCCATCCACATCACAAAAAGACAAAAACAACTACCACAAGTCATCAAAACAAAAGATAAAAACTTGACGCTGGTCACTGGAAGATTTTCTTAGGGGGCACTAAAGGAGGAAGGCTTGGAGGAGGCAACAAGGGTGTTGAGAACAAGGTCAAGACAAGCATTTGCGGACATTTGCTCTGCGAGCAGTTTCTCTCTCAGGTTCTCCACCTGTTGCCTGAGCTCAGCATTTTCTTTAGACAGACAAGCAACTTCTTCACTTGATGAACTGGAGGGTCCCGGTGCTATTATAACCTGACTAAGCTGAGTCTCAAGAATGGCGTTCCTTGCCTTCAGCTTCCTGATCTCCTCTGTGGCACTATTCTGAGCGTTGATTAGTTGTGAGATCGTCGAAGTGCTTCCCATTCCTCCAACCTTTTCAATACATTCATATTCCTCCAGTGTATTTTTAGAGAAGGTTTGTTTCCTGGTCCCCATCTTGGGATTTCCTAAGGGTACATCAAAGAACTTGAAGACACGCGTGAGAAGAAAGCCATACGGGAGTCCATGGTTCCCATATTTGAAAGCTGCCACTTTCTGTATATGTTCAATCACAATGGCAGGAAAGTTGATAGAACGAAACTCATCTAGTGCTTCCATTAAGTATAGATCAGACCTGGAAGTAATGGACCTTCTTTCAGCACGAGGGAGCAGAACCTTGTTAACCAACTCAAACAACAGTTGGTATACATGAAGCATAGCCTTTTTGTGTACCCGTTCCCCATGTTGGACAACATTTTCTTTTACAATGGCGTGCCAAAAATTAGAGCCACAAGCACCTCTCACAAATGACAACCCTTCATATGGAACCTTGAGAATGTCCCCCAACACAGTAGCATCCAATACCATATCCACTCTATTCACTAAAACACAGATGTGGTCATCTTCAACAATGAAGAGGTCGGCATAGAAGCTTTTGACCTCACCCTCGTACACTTTGGCCACATCCTCTTTGACCAGATAGCCCCACTACTGAAATTCCACCATCTCAAGAATTTGTCTCATACCCTCCATTTCAGAAATCTCTGGGTCAAAAGTGTGACCCCATAGTACCTTTTGATGTCTCAACCCTTCTTGCCCTAGAACACTTACTCTTTTCACCTTTTTTGCAGAACCGGGTTCCTCAACCGTTTCCAACTTCCTTTTGCCAGACCTGCCAATGGACTTGCCCTTACCACTTGATTTTACAAGAATATCATCATCAAACACAGATTCTTCCGCCACAATTTGCTTAGACTTGACACTACCTTTCACAGACTTTTACTTGGTTTTTCAACAACTTCCTTTGAAGCACTCTCAACAGATTGTTTCTTTTTCTGAGATCTCTCAACCAGGTAACTTGGTTCCTCCTGAGCATCCTCATCCACCACTACTATTGGAATATTTTTGTCACACACAATTTCCCCTTCCTTCATCAGCCTCTTCTTCTTCTTCTTCTTCCTACTCCTTCTGCTTTTCTTTAGGGCAGACTCAAAAGCCTCCTTCTTTTGCAACCTTGTGGTAGGTCACTTAGAAGAGAGCTCAGGAGTGACCACGAGCTTTCTAATCTTGAATCAAGCACTAAGAACTACATCATCCTGATCATTTTCATCACTAGGTCTCACAACATGAGGGATAGACTCCAACGGCTTAGCGTCAAAGTGAGGAGAAAGAGCAGGGTCAAAGCTGACCTAGGGAGATGATTCCTGACCTGTTTCCTCAGGGAAGGGAGCAGGTTCATCAACAGGGTTCCTAGTAGCTTTTTCAGGTGCAAGTGGTTCAAAGAGCACCATTGTTCATTTTTCTCCTAAGAGCGAAGATAATTCCCCCTGAGACTCAGGCATGGTAGAAGGTCCTTCATTCACCAGTCCCTCAACAACAATGACCAATATGTTTTTAGCGGCCTCCTTTTCTTGAGACTCCATGGGAGCAACATTGTCCAAGACTGGAGAACTTATGTACTGATCAATATCTTCCTCAAAAAACCCCTTTTTCTTGTTGAGTTTCACCCTCTTTTTCATCCTTGTTCTGATTTTTGAGAGTATCAGGCAACATAGAAGAAACAGTGTCGAATTTTAAGGCTTTTAAGTCCTCAACACTCAATGAAGGAATATGGTCAGATGGAGTGGTGAGAGAGATAAGAGGTGAGAGGGAAGCGGGTTTGGATATATCGGTGTCAGTAATGGGGGAGGGGGGATTTTTGGTGGTGTTTCGAAGGTGGCAGATGAGTCGAAGATATTACCTTCCAAGATGGGTAGGGTAGCTAGCTCTTCAGCCATGGTAGATAGTTAGATTGAAGATTCTTGAAGGGTGGAGAGAGAGGGGGGGGATGATCGCTCAAGGTTAGGAATGGAGTAGTTTTAAGGACGTAAGGGATAATTATGAGGAAAGAGAGAAACGGTTTCTGAAACGGTGGTAGGTTTATGGGAAGATGCACCATTACAGAGGGAGGTAAAAAGATTTGAAGGAATAGACGTGATATACAAGGTCTGAAAAGGTGGATGACGTGGCAGTTAATTTTGTTTCTTTTGAGATATATATGAGAAAAACACAAGACTACTAACCTGTGGTACAAGAACCAGGTTCTTGACCGGTCTTTCGGAAAAGATTTTTCAACTCTCTTTTACCGCTCATGCATTGTTTCTTCAGCTTCTATAATCATCATGCGTGTCTACCTGCAACGTTATAGAGGTGAGTTAGGCTTGGACGGAAAACACTTTAGCTAGATTTACTTGAATTTAACTTTCATAGCCATATGGAAGGGAATCAGTTCTCAATTAGGCTTGATTAACCCAAGTGTCATCATGTTTCTCTCAAAATGTTTCCTGCTTAGAGCTTTGGTGAAGATATCTTCAATTTGGTCTTATGTACTACAGAACTTCATACAAATAAGCCCTTTCTCCACGTTGTCTCTGAAAAAATGATGTCTCGCATCAATGTGCTTGGTTCTCTTATGTTGGACCGAGTTCTTTGCCATGTTGAGTGCACTGGTGTTGTCATATAACAGAGGCACACAGTCAGTGTATACCCCAAAGTCCTCCAATTGTTGTTTGATCCACAAGAGCTGAGCACAGCAGGACGTTGCAGCAACATATTCTGCTTCAGCTATTGAGAGAGCTACTGAATTTTGTTTCCTTGTACCCCATGAAATCAGACATGATCCTAGGAAATGAGCCATTCCAGATGTGCTCTTCCTGTCCCCAAGGTAACCTACATAGTCAGCATCAGTATAACTAACAAGATTAAAGTTGTCACCTGAAGGGTAATACAAAACCAGGTCCTGTGTTCCCTTAAGATATCTTAGAATTCTTTTAGCAGCTTTTAGATGAGATTCCTTAGGATTTGATTGAAACCTTACACATAAACCCACACTGAATACAATATTTGGCCTGCTGGAAGTGAGGTAGAGGAGTGATCCAATAATGCATCGATACATTGTTTGATTTACAGGAGAGCTAGATTCATCGATGTCTAGCTTAGCGGCAACAGCAATGGGGGTGTCAATCACCTTTGATGCTTCCATATCAAACCTCTTCAGAAGCTCCTTGATATATTTCTGCTGACTAATACAAGTTCCCTTAGTGGACTGCTTTACTTGAAGACCCAAGAAAAAGTTCAGCTCCCCCATCATGCTCATCTCAAACTCACTTCCCATGAGTTTTGCAAATTCCTCACAAAGTGAGTCAGCTGCTGCCCCAAAGATAATATCATCAACATATACCTGAACAATGAGCAGGTTCCTTCCCTGTTTCTTCAGAAACAAAGTGTTGTCAATTTTTCCTCTTGTAAAACCATTTTCTAAGAGAAACTTTAACAACCTTTCATACCAAGCTCGAGGAACCTGCTTCAACCCATACAGTGCCTTGTCCAATTTGAACACATATTCAGGATGTTTATGACATTCAAAACCTGGAGGTTGCTTAACATAGACTTCTTCCTTTAGAAAATCATTTAGAAATGCACTTTTGACATCCATTTGGAATAAGGTGAATTCCATATGTGATGCGAATGCAATGAGAATTCTGATGGCTTCCATACGAGCAACTGGAACGAAAGTCTCATCATAATCAATCCCTTCCTCCTGATTGTAACCTTGGACAACCATCCTTGGCTTGTTCCTTGTAGTGTTTCCATGCTCATCAAGCTTGTTCCTGAATACCCACCTGGTTCCTATGATGGTTCTATCTGAGGGTCTAGGTACCATGTGCCATACTTTGTTCCTTTCAAATTGATGCAGCTCCTCCTACATAGCTGTCATCCAGTTTGCGTCCTTCAAGGCTTCTTTAATATTTTTGGGTTCTATTTGGGAAAGGAAGGCTGAGAAGGCAAGTGAATTTCTGGCTTTTGATCTAGTTTGAACTCCAGAATCAAGGGGGGTTATTATATTATCGAGAGGATGAGAGATTTTATGTTTCCAATTCGGAACTTGAATCTCATTAGTGGAGGAACTAGGTAATCCTGAATGATTCCCTTGAATTTCTCTTTCTGCTGCCTGTGGGGTACTTTGAACTGCATCAGCTACTCTTTCTTCAGCTTCAGTAGTTGTGATGTGTGCACCTAGTTCCTCTTGAGTTGAAGAGGAAGAGGTTGCGCTGTCTTCATTTGTCTCCTTCATTTGACTCATCATATCTGCCTTTCCATTTGTCATGTCAGTGATATCTCCTAGAACCAGCAGTGGCTCACTGTCTTGATCATCTTTGTTGCTCTTCTCACCAGATGGAAGTGTCTCATTGAAGATTACATGAACACTTTCTTCCACACACTGAGTCCTTTTATTGTAAACCTTGTAGGCTTTGCTTTGAGAGGAATACCCCAGAAAAATTCCTTCATCACTTTTGGCATCAAATTTTCCAAGCTGATCCTTTCTATTGTTGAGAACATAGCATTTGCACCCAAACGTTCTTAGGTGAGTTAGCTTGGACTTCCTTCCATTGAGAAGTTCATAGGGAGTTTTGTTCAGGAAGGATCTGATCATGCACCTGTTCACCAAGTAGCAGGCTGTATTTATGGCTTCTGCCCAGAAGTTTTTGGCTATCCTACTATCAATAAGCATTGTTCTAGCCATATATTCAAGGGTTATGTTCTTCCTTTCTACAACTCCATTTTGCTGTGGAGTTCTTGGAGCTGAGAAGTTGTGGGTGATGCCATTTTCACTGCAAAATTCATCAAACTTGGCATTGCCAAATTCTGTTCCATGTTCGGATCTGATGCAAGCCACTTTTGATTCCATCTTCACTTGGATTTTCTTGACAAGGCTACAACGACTTCGAAGGTCTCATACTTGGTTCTGTGAAACAGTGTAAAGTGAATCTTGAGTAGTCATCTACTATCACAAAAATATATCTTTTTCCTCCTCTGCTTGGCACTCTTATAGGGCCACATAGATCTATATGAAAGAGTTCAAGTGGCTTTGATGTGATGACATCCTTCTTTGGCTTGAATGAGGATTTCATATGCTTTCCTCTAGCACATGCATCACACACTCTATACTCCTTTAATTTTGAATTTGGCAATCCACGAACCAAGTCCTTATGTATCAGCTTGTTCAGAAGGGAGAAGCTTGCATGCCCCAACCTTCTGTGCCATAACTCTGCATCATCATCAACTTCTTTCAAGCACCTCATATCACCACTGTGTAGAGACTCGAAATCAGCAATGTAGATGTTCTCGTATCTTTTGGCCACTAGTACCACTTCACCAGTTACCTGATTAGTAATTGTGCACACCTTTGACAATAACTCCACCTTGTTTCCTTTATCACAGATTTGAGAGACACTCAAGAGACTATACTTCAACCATTTACATAGTACACATTCTCAATTGAGTGTGAGAGAGACTTTCCAACTTTTCCAACACCAAGAATGTACCCCTTTTTCCCATTTCCAAAGGATACATTCCCTCCTTGCAGGGCTTTTAGTGAAAGGAAGTCCATGGTATTTCCAGTCATATGCTTAGAGCATCCACTGCCCATAATCCATTGTTGACTGCTTCCTTTCATTGTTCCCTGCACAAATAAATCAAGGGTTAGATTTAGGAATCCAAACAAGTTTGGGTCCCTTGTAATGAGAAAATGGATGAATGAGAGCTCTTCTAGTCCATCCAGGCAACATGCGTTTTTTGTGAGTAGCACCTGGTCCTCTTCCAGTAGTTACTTTTTCAGCAAGAACTTTGTTTTTCTGAACAGACTGGACTCTGGCTCGACAATTTTTCTTGAAATGCCCATTGTTCCCACAGTGGGTACAAAGCCAGTTATCAGGTACAGTAACGTACTTGCTATGAGGGTTATAGGGAACTTTCTCCTTTTGGAACCCTATTCCCTGCCTGTTTGCACCATTATTAAAGTACATGGCAGTAATAGCATCTGCGGACCAGGTCCACTTAAGAGATTTCTCAAGATCATTTTTTACTTTCTCCAATTCTTCTTGAAGCTGCCTATTTTTCTCAAGCTCAGCACACAGACTAGTTTTCACATTATTCAGCTCATTTACAAGTTTAATATGTGCCTCACTAGCTACTTCCTTCCCCTTTTTAGAATTTCCAGGCCTACATTCTGCTTTAAGTCCCTCAATTGTTTCCTCTAGGTCTACGATTACCACTAAGAGATCATCTCTTTCTTGTTCAGTAATGGCAACTTTCTTCACTAAGGCATTCTTTTCTTTACTAAAGTTCTCTGTGGTTTCTTTCAAGTCAACTACAACTACCATTAAATCATCTATTTCATGTTCTACACTAGTAATTTTTTCTGTTAGAACCTCCTTCTTATTTTTTAGATTTTGTATAGTTTTCTTTAGGTCAACTACACAAACCACCAAGTCATCTCTAGTCTTCTCAGCATCTCCTAACTCTATGGTCAAGGCATCCTTATCACTCATCAGACTATGATATGCACCAATCAATACATTAGCTAATGGCATGAGTTTTTTTTAGGAGAATAGGATTTCAGATTTCTCTGAACATCCCTAAAATTTACATCATCATTATCATTGTCTTCATCGTCATCTGACTGAGCCATCAAGGCGAATATTGAATCATATTCTTTTGCTTCACTTTCAACTGCCAACATGGAGCTATCACCTGCATCATTTTCTTCTTCAGACTCACTGGAGGAGTCTCCCCATGCTGCAAGAGCTTGCTTCATATCATTGTCAGCTGTGATTTTTCTTTTGAAGCATTTGTCAGGGACCGGGTTCCTCTTGGCTTCTTTATCAGAGTTGTGCTTGAAATGTTCTTGCTTCAGAAGAGGACAATCCTTGATGAAATGTCCTGCCTTTCCACACTTATGACATAGGTCATAATTCTTTGGTTTGCTGGAACTGCCTCTCTTTGGTATACCTCCATTCCTTCGAACTATTTTCTGAAACCTTCTGGTGAGGTATGCCATATTGCTATCCTCCTCACTCGAATCATTGTTTTCAGCTTTGAGTACCAGGTTTTTCTCCTTCTTTGGTTCTCTTCTTTCACTGTCGTTCTTTCTCTTCATCTCATAGGTCTTCAGATTTCCAACCAGCTTGTCCATAGTCAGTGTTTGTAGATCCTTGGCTTCAGTAATGGCATTCACTCTCCCAGGAGCCTGGCAGAACGCTAAGAATTTTCCTCACAAGCTTGTTCCTTAGGATGATTTCATCAAACGAGTGTAACTCATTTATGATGGATGCGAATCGTGTGTGCATATCTTGAATAGATTCATCATCCTTCATTCTAAGAAGCTCATACTCAGTGGTGAGCATGTCAATCTTTGACTGCTTTACTCGAGTAGTTCCTTCATGTGCTGTTTGTAAAGCTTCCCATATCTCCTTGGGGGATTGACAGGCTGAGATCCTATTATATTCATCAGGTCCTATGCCACACACCAAAATCTTCTTGGCGCGAAAGTTTTTCTCCACTGCTTTCCTGTCTGTGTCGTTGTATTCTTTCCTGTTTTTTTGGAATTGTTACAGCATGGTCTCCGACCTTCTTTGTTGGAACATATGGACCATCACAAATAACTTCCCACAACTCGGAATCTTCTGCCATTATAAAGTCGTGCATTCTAGTTTTCCACCAGCCATAGTATTGGCCGTTGAATCTTGGGGGTCTATAGGTTGATTGTCCTTTCCTCGAAGTTTGGTGGAGCAGCCATGATGAGAATCCTTTCTAGATGTTAACCTTTTTAGAAATAACCGACTCTGATACCAATTGATAGAATGTATGAGTCCACCAAACAGTATAGAGACCTGGTCCTATACCAGTTCCTGCATAAATAGCTAATGAAACAGTAAGTAAATAACACAGGAGATTTTACATGGAAAAATCCCTGCTCAAGGGAATAAAAAACCACGACCTACACTTGTAGGATTTCAAATTCATTACTTGAGCAATATTTAGATTACAACCTATTGTAACCTAGGAATTAAACAATTAATCCCTCACTAACTTGTAATACACCTATTACAAGCCACTTTGCAATACACCTATTACAAAGACTTCAACTCATGACTAACTCTAGTCACGTCATAAACTCTAAGGGTTTATGATTTTGGAGGTTCCTAGTTAAAGCTTCCAAATAAGCAAAGTATGAATTACAATAAAAGACTAATACAAAGATACAACTCAACTAAGGACATACAAAAGACTTATTGTAGGAACTGGTCTGTAGTAGTGTTGTACTTTGTTCTTGATGCACTTGTGACTTCAATGCTTGATTATTAGATCTTGAGTGCTTGAGGGATTTCACAAGTGTTGAAGTAATTTTTTGTTGTAATGTTTATTGTTAATATCCTTTGGATGACATCACTTGGATGATGTAAACATTTGGTTGGTAAAAATCCCTTCCCAATGGGAAGTGACTGCTGCACTGTTTCTGCATTGTAGCATGTACAGTGCAGGTAGTCACTTTCCAGCTGTAGAGATGACTTCGTATTGCTGTCAGGGAAACTCCAAGGGATCAGGTCCCTGAGTTGGTTCTTTTTTATTTGAAGTCATACAGCTCACATTAGCTTAAGTCCATTGATGGATAAATATTCCAAGTGTGCATCAGGTCCTTTATCTGGTTCTTGACAATAAGTTTGTTAGGCCATCAAAACATAAATCTAAGATACTTTATACCCATCAAAAATTAGTGTGGAAAACGTAATCATTGAAGAAAATGGACTCAAGGATCTTACCTCAAGAATTCCCCTTGAAAAGCCCTATCAAAATCTCCAAAATCCGAGGTCAAAATGTTGAAATGAAGCTAAAATCGTGAAACCCTCATTTTTAAACATTCTGCCCAGACCCCTTTCGCACCTGTGGCCATATTTCTGCATATGCGGTCCCACTTCTGTGGTGAAAACTCCGCATCTGCGGAAGTCACTTAGCCCAGCTGCACCCGCTTCTACGAGCCTTGGACAATATCTGCGCCTTCGCAGGTCCAGAAAATTCCATCGCACTTGCGCGCGTCCACCCGCTTCTGTGCCCACATGCCCGCATTTGCGGCCGCTTCCCAAATCCTTCTTGTCTGCTTCTGTGGCTCCCTCCCCACTTCTTCGGGCTCTTACCTGCGGTTCCCACTCCGCAGTTGTGATTACACCAGTAGCAACAAAACTTCAGTTGCTTCCTCAACTTACTTCCAAGTCCGTTAACCACCCGAATTCAACCTGAGTCCTTGGGACCTCAACCAAACATACCAAGAAGTCTTATAACCCAATACGAATTTAGTCGGACCCTCAAATAACCTCAAACAATATCAAAAATACAAATTCCACACGGATTCAAGCCTAATGAACTTTGAAATTTCCAAATTCTACTAACGACGTCGAAACCTATCAAATCAAGTCCGATTGACCTCAAATTTTGTACACAGGTCATAAATGACACCACGAACCTACTCCAACTTTCGCAAATCCAATCCGACCCCGATATTAAAAAGTTCACTCCCGGTCAAACTTTTTAAAGTTCCAACTTTCGCCATTTCAAGCCTAATTCTACTCTCGACCTCCAAATCACAATCCGGACACGCGCCCAAGTCCAGAATCACCCAACAGAGCTAGCGGAATATCAAAATTCCAATCTAAAGTCGTTTACACATAAGTCAACATCCGGTCGACTTTTCTAACTTAAGCTTTCAATTAAGAGACTAAGTGTTTCAATTCACTCTGAATTCTCTCCGGACCTGAACCAACTAACCTAATAAGTCATATAACAACTTTAGAATACAAAGGAGTAGAAAGTAGGGAAATGGGGATACAACTCTCGAAACGACCGTCTGGGTCGTTACATTCTCCTCCTCTTAAACAAACGTTCATCCTCGAATGGGTGTAGAAACATACATGGAGTCTCAAATAGGTGTGAATATCTGCTCTGCATATCCCGTTCGGTCTCCCAGGTAGCCTCCTCTACTGGTTGAACTCTCCGCTGCACCTCCATTGAAGTTATATCCTTTGACCTTAACTTCCAAACTTGCCGATCCAAAATAGCCACCGGCTCCACATCATAAGTCAAATCACCATAAAACTGACCGTGCTGAAATCCAAAACATGAGACTGGTCGCCAACATACTTTTGGAGTAGAGAAACATAAAATACTGGATGCACACTCAAAAATCTAGGTGGTAAGGCAAGCTTATAAGCCACATCCCCAATCATCTGAAGTACCTCAAACAGCCCAATAAACCGAGGGCTCAACTTGCCATTCTTCCCGAAATGCATAACACCCTTCATGGGTGAAACCTTCAGAAAAACCTTCTCCCCAACCATGTAAGACACATCACGGGCCTTCGTGTCGGTATAGCCCTTCTGTCTAGATTGCGCCGTGTGAAGCCGCTCATGAATCAATTTGACCTTGTCTAATGCATCCTGAACCAAGTCTGTACCCAAAAGCCTAGCCTCACCGGGCTCAACCAACCCACCAGAGATCTACACTGTCTCCCATACAAAGCCTTATACAGAGCCATCTGGATGCTCTAATGATAACTGTTGTTATAGGCAAACTCCGCGAGTGGTAGAAACTAATCCCAAGAGCCCCCAAAGTCAATGACACAAGCGCGTAGCATGCCCTCCAATATCTGAATAGTGCGCTCAGACTATCCGTCCGTCTGAGGGTGAAATATTATACTCAACTCCACCTGAGTATCCAACTCTCGTTGCACGGCCAAAACTGCGTGCCTCTATCTGAAATGATGGAAACTAGCACACCGTGAAGGCGGATAATCTCTCGGATGTAAATATCAGCCAACCGCTATGACGAATAGGTAGTAATGACTGGGATAAAGTGTGCGGACTTCGTCAGCCGATCCATAATTGCTCAAATAGCATCGAACTTACTCGAAGTACGAGGGAGTCCAACTACAAAATCCATGGTGATCCGCTCCCACTTCCACTCTGGAATCTCTAACCTCTGAAGCAAGACACCGGATCTCTGATGCTCATATTTTACCTGCTGACAGTTAAGGCACCGATCTACAAACCCACTATGACCTTCTTCATCCTTCTCCACCAATAGTGTTACCTTAAGTCATGGTACATCTTTGCGGACATCTCTGGCATCACCGTGGTGAACCCTGTCCTTAAGGACAAGCAAATGAGGATCATCATACTAGCGCTATCTGGTACGATCAAATAAAGAAAACCGAGAAACCACACAAGCGAGAACCCAACTGGGCTCCGAAATATCCAATCTCACGAACCGGTTGGCTAAAGTATGAACATCAACTGCAAGAGGTCTCTCTCCAACGGGTAGAAAAGCAAGACTACCCATACTCATTGCCTTCATACGTAAGGCATCGGCCACCACATTGGCCTTCCCTGGATGATACATAATAGTGATGTCATGGTCCTTTAGCATCTCCAACCATCTCAGCTGCCTCAGATTGAGATCCTTCTGTTTGAACAAGTGCTGGAGGCTTCGATGATCCGTAAACACCTTACACGACACACCGTAGAGATAATACCTCCAAATCTTCAATGCATGAACGATGGCAGCTAACTCCAAATCATGAACAAGGTAGTTCTTCTCATGAGGCTTTAACTGGCGTGAAGCATAATCAATCACTCTACACTCCTACATCAACACACACCCAATGCCGATCCGAGAAGTATCACAATACACTGTACACGAGCCCGAAGCTGACGAAAAAACTAGTACTGGAGTTGTGGTCAAGGCAGTCTTGAGCTTCTGAAAGCTCTCCTCACACTCATCTGATCGCCTGAAAGGAGTACTCTTTTGGGTCAATTTGATCAAAGGTGATGCAATAAACGAGAAACCCCCCACAAAGCGACGATAATAACCGGCCAAGCCAGGAAAGCTCCGAATCTCCGTAGCTGAGGACGGTCTGGGCCAACTCTGAACCGCCTCTATCTTCTTCGGATCCACATGAATACCCTCACTGGACACCACGTGCCCCAAGAATTCCACTAAGCTCAGCTAAAACTCACACTTGGAGGCTTAGCATAAAGCTTCTCCTCCCTCAACCGCTATAACAAAACCCTCAAATGTTGGGTGTGCTCCTCCTGACTATGAGAGTACACCAGGATATTATCAATGAACACAATAACATACGAGTCGAGATAAGGCTGAAATACACTATTCATCAAATGCATGAACGCTGCTGGGGCGTCGGTCAGCCCAAAAGACATCACAAGGAACTTATAATGACCATAACGGGTCCTGAAAGATATCTTAAGAATATCCGAGTCCCAAATCTTCAACTGGTGATACCCAGACCTCAAATCAATCTTGGAAAACACCCTCGCTCCCTGAAGCTGGTCAAATAGATCATCAATGCGCAACAAAGGATACTTGTTCTTGATTGTGACCTTGTTCAACTGCCTATAATCAATGCATATTCTCATAGTACCATCCTTCTTCTTCGCAAGCAAAATATGTGCATCCCAAGGTGACACACTAGGCCTAATGAACCCCTTATTAAGGAGTTCCTGAAGCTGCTCCTTTAACTCAGTCGGTGCCATACGATACGGAGGAATAAAAATTGGCTTAGTGATCGACACCAAGTCAATACCAAAATCAATATCCCTGTCGGGCGGCATGCCCGACAGGTCTACAGGAAATATATCCGAAAAGTCTCGCACCACCGGAACAGAATCAATTATAAGGGTCTCTGTACTAACATCCCTCACAAAGACAAAATAAGATAGACAACTCTTCTCAACCATCCGCTGAGCCTACAAGTATGAAATCACTCTACTAGGAACATAGTCTAGAGAACCTTGCCACTCTATCCGTGGCAATCCCGGCATCGCCAATGTCACGGTCTTAGCGTGATAATCTAGAACAACATGACATGGAGACAACCAGTCCATACCCAAAATCACATCGAAATCAACCATACTAAGTAACAAGAGGTCAACTCGGTCTCCAATCCCCCAATAGTCACTACACATGACCGGTATACCCGGTCCACAATAATAGTATCACCTACCAGCGTAGATACATGAACAGATGAAACTAGAGACTCATGGGGCATATCCAGATAATGGGAAACATACGATGATAGGTATAAATAAGTGGAACCGGGGTCAAATAATACAGAGGCATCCTTGTGGCAGACTGAGACAATATCTGTGATCATTGCATCGGAAGCAATGGCATCTGGTCTGGCGGAAAGAGCAGAGAATCGGTCCTGATCGCTACCTGATTGGCCTCCCCTTCTAGGGTAACCTCTAACTGACTGGGCCCCACCCTGAGCTGGTTGAGCGGGTGGTGAAATAATTGGTACTAAAGCTGTAGTCTGACTTTTTTGCTGAGCCGGACCTCCCGTAAGGCGGGGACAATATCTCCTGATATGGCCAAACTTTCCATACTCATAGAAACTCCCTGGTGCAGGTGAAGGGGACTGAAGATAGCCCCGAGCACGAGATAACTGGTAGAAGGATCTGGCATAGATGAGCCCTGACCCGATGGAGCACGGGACGAACTCTGAGTTGGAAGGGCACTGAGAGATGAGTGACCCTGCTGATAATTGTGTGAACCATGGCCAGATGATGCACCACGGTGAACTGGGTGAGCCGTCTGAGCATGCTTGTAAGGACGACCCCTGTCGTGGTATAACTGACCCCAAAAGGAACACCGCTGAATCCACCCTATCCACGAGGCCTCTTGGCCTCCCTCTCAACCTGCTCCTGGCTGTAGACCATCTATATCTGACGAGCAATGTCGACAACCTCATCAAAAGTAGCACCAGACACCCTCTCTCTAGTCATAAGCAACCGCAGCTGAAATGTGAGGCTATCAATGAACCTCCTGATCCTCTCCTTATATGTGGGAACCAACCAGACTGCATAACAGGCCAACTCGGAAAACCTCATCTCGTATTGCGTCATAGACATATAACCCTAACGAAGTTGCTCGAACTGCCTGCGCAATAACTCTTTGTGGGATTGAGGCAGGAACTTCTCCAGGAAGAGAACAGAGAACTCCTACATGTAAGGGGTGCTGCGCCGACTGGCTACGCCTCTCATAAGCCTCCTAGTAACTGAAGGCAACCTCAGAGAACTAAAAAGTAGTGAACGAGACCCCACTGGTCTCCAGAATACTTGATGTACGGAGAATCCTCTAACACTTGTCCAAGAAACCCTGGGCATCCTCCGCCTCTGTACCACTAAAAGATGGAGGCTGAAGCCTCCCAAACCTCTCCAATCTCCGCTGCTCATCATCAGACATAACAGGGACCACATGGGCTTCAGCAGCTGCAGCCGGCTAGGATGGTAGTGTCCGTGGTATCTGAAGTTCCTGTGCTACCTGATCTGGAGTACGGACAACAGAGGTATGAGTACCTTCCCTAGCCTGAGAAGTGGCAGGTGCGGCCTGAGACGAAACCACCTGAGCAAAGCCCGTGCAAACTATCAGAATCTGAGTTAAGGCCTCCTAGAGGCCTGGAATCACAATGTGCACAGATGGTGCCTGAGCTGGTCCCACATGCTCATCCACAACTGGCACCTGCTCCTAAACTGGGGCAACTAGTGTATCTGCAGGTGCTACCCTAGCTGCTGTGCGAGCTGCACCTCTGCCCCTACCGCGGCCTCTACCTCGGCCTCTCGCGGCCCTAATTAGTGGTATTGGTGGCTATCCATCCTTCATAGTAGTACGTTTCCTCACCATCTGTGAGATAATAGAACAACAAAAGTTTAGTTACCAGAATCAACAGGTTCGCACGATAAGAATTCAAGAATGGGAAGTTTCCTAAGGGTTCGGCAGCCTCTCGAAGATAAGTACATACACCTCCGTACCGATCCACAAGACTCTACTAAACTTGCTCATAACCCATGAGACCTATGTAACCTGGCTTTGATACCAACTTGTCACAACCCAAAAACCAACCGTTGTGATGGCTCATATCGTGGTACTAGGCAAGCCACTACTCAACTATCTTAACATAGTGAAAGCTTTGAAATTATAGACGAAAGCAATCAATATTTAAGAAAACCCTTTTGGAACAGCAAAACAAAAGCAGGTTACATAGCTAAAACAAGTACTACTAACTACTACCGATTGTTATAATTTAATAATCCAAAACAAAATTAAACTAAAAACATAAAAGCAGCAAATTGTAATCAAGTGCGCATTATTTAGTACCTTTACTTTTGAGACCATTAAGAACAACTCTTGTAGGCTTTGCGATCATCGAACTGCTAATTCCTAATTCCTTGGATTTGAACCTCTTCCATTCTGCTGGTTCTGTAATGCCACTAGGATGTTATCGCCTTTTTTGAGTTCAATAAGAATTTAAATTTGTCGAAATTCAACTACCTTTGCCACTGTCGGTCTCTTCAATTGCTTCAATTGCTGCGGCACAGCTAATAAATACCTGCAGAAAGAATTAAAGAGTGCTTCAAATGATATTCCAACTCTACAGTAAATAAACGAAAATAGGCATGTGCATTTTCATGAGTAAAGAAAGAACAAAAGAGGCACCTTTCGCATGCCATGAGAGAGGGGAAAATGCGGACGACAAGAAAATGCGAAACCACTGGAAATGGCCATGGTTCGTTCTAAAGCTATGTTTCTGCAACAATGAACTTGGGGTTTTCATAGGGTTTTAGCACAAGAAAAGAAGCGGTGATGATTTTGGACTCGGGTTGGGCTTGGTCTTATTCAAATGAAAAAATGTAATGGTATAACAATCTATCGAGAGAATTGGCATAAAAAAGCCCTAGTTTTAGATATTGGCACCCTATAGCCCAACTTTGAGTTTTTCATTCTTTTAATTGGTATATAATAGCCAAATTTATTTTTATTCAAAATCCAAAGTAACGTTCAGCACATTCCCTCTCTCCTTCTTTAACACTACTCTTCTCTATCTTCCCCAAATTTCATATTTTATAAATCCCCCAAATCTCTCTATTTTCTCCGATAAATACTATCTTATGGTTTCTTCTTAATCTTTTTCTAAACTATTTCTCTAAATCAAAAGTCTTTTGTAGAATTTTAACGATAATATCAGTATTCTTGACAAGTTAAAAAATGGGTAAAAATTCAACCGCTAAGAAATCAAAATCTAAAGCAACAATGGTCAAATCTTCGTCTCTTCATGTTGATTATGACTTTGAATTCGAAGTTACGGTATTAAAGGGGTCGAATTCATCACATGCAATAGCCGTTCAAAAGGACAATCAAAGGAAAAAACGGGTTGATGCAATGTATACAAAAGACAAAGGAAAAAAATCGCAAATGCATCTGGTATGCAACAAAATATTGTTGTTAAACCCAAAAAGAGAAAGCGCGTTAACACGGAGGAAGTTCAATGTGATAAACATCTTTTGAAGGTATTTTTTAATCTCAATTGATTTAATATATTTTATCCGATTTGTCCTTTACATAATGTTAGTTATATTTTTTTCTTTGTTGGGTGTTGCTTGAAGAATTAGGCCGGGATCGTTTCTACTGCTTAAATAAAGTTATCAACTAAAGTTGTGGTTTCGTGCAAAGCGTATTTAAGCATTATCATCCTTACTTAATGTATACTTAGATGTTATATGAATATAGAAGTTGAAATAAATGGTTGG
>AWOL01S0204051.1:0-10579 GCA_000715115.1 Nicotiana otophora
GTGATTCCAGGCCTTCAGGAGGCCTTAGCTCAGATTCTGACCATGTGCACCAGTCTTGCTCAGACGGTCTCTGTTCCGGCCGTAGCAGCCACTTCTCAAGCTGGGGGAGGTACTCAGACTCCCTCCGCCTGCACACCAGAGCAGGTGATGCAGGGATTCCAGACACCGGGGGCACTACCAGCCCAGACGGTTGTAGCTGCTCAGGCTCATGTGGTTCCTGTTATGTCTGATGATGAGCAGCGAAGATTGGAGAGGTTTGGGAGACTCCAACCTCCATCTTTCAGTGGTACAGAGGCGGAGGATGCCCAGGGTTGCTTGGACAAGTGTCACAGGATTCTCTGTACAATAGGTATTCTGGAGACCAGTAGGGTCTCGTTCACTACTTTTCAGTTCTCTAGGGCTGCCTTCAGTTGGTGGGAGGCTTATGAGAGGAATAGGCCGGTCGGTGCAACACCCCTTACATGGCAGGAGTTTTCTTCTCTTCTTGGAGAAGTTCGTGCCTCAGTCCCGCAAAGAGGAGCTGCGCAGGGAGTTCGAGCAGCTTCGTCAAGGTGATATATCTATGACACAGTACAAGATGAGGTTTTCTGAGTTGGCCGTCATGTAGTCTGGTTGGTTCCCACAGATAGGGAGAGGATCAGGAGGTTCATTGATGGCCTCACATTTCATTTGCGGTTGCTTATGACTAGAGAGAGGGTGTCTGGTGCTACTTTTGATGAAGTTTTCGACATTGCTCGTCAGATAGAGATGATCCGCAACCAGGAGCGGGTTGAGAGGGAGGCCAAGAGGCCTCGTGGACAGGGTGGATTCAGCGATGTTCCATTCGGGGGTCAGTTCTACCACGACAGGGGTCGTCCTTACAGACATGCTCAGATGACTCGCCCAATTCACTGTGGTTCATCATCTTCCATGGTTCACACAGTTATCAGCAGGGTCACTCATCTCTCGGTGCTCTTCCAGCTCAGAGTTCGTCTCGTGCTCCATCGAGTCAGGGCTCATCTATGTCAGGACCTTCTACCAGTTATCCCGGTGCTCGGGGCTCCCTTCAATCCCCATTGCCCGCACCAGGGAGTTATTTTAAGTGCAGGGAGTTTGGGCATGTGTGGAGGCAGTGTCCTCGTTGTCAGGGAGGTCCATCATAGCAGAGGATTCAGGTTGCATATTCTGCACCAGTTGCTACACCACACGCTTAGCCGGCTCGGGGTGGGCCCCAGTTAGCTAGAGGTCGCCCTAGAGGGGGAGGCCGATCAGGTGGCGGTCAGGACCAATTCTATGCTCTTCCTGCCAGACCAGATGCCATTGCTTCTGATACAGTGATCACAAGTATTGTCTCCGTCTTCCACAGGGATGCCTCTGTATTATTTGACCCTGGTTCCACTTATTCATATGTTTCATCGTAGTTTGCCCATTATCTGGATATGCCCCGTGAGTCTCTAGCTTCATCTGTTCATGTATCTACGCCGGTAGGCGATACTATTATTGTGGACCCGGTATACCGGTCGTGTGTAGTGACTATTGGGGGATTGGAGACCAGAGTTGACCTCTTGTTAATTAGTATGGTTGATTTCGATATGATCTTGGGTATGGACTGGTTGTCTCCATTTCATGTTGTTCTGGGTTGTCATGCTAAGACCGTGACATTGGCGATGCCGGGGTTGCCATGGATTGGGTGGCGAGGTTCTCTAGACTATGTTCCCAGTAGAGTGATTTCATACTTGAAGGCTCAACGGATGGTTGAGAAGGGTTGTATATTTTATTTTTTCTTTGTGAGGGATGTTAGTGCAGATACCCATACTATTGATTATGTTCCAGTGGTGCGATATTTCTCGGATGTGTTTCCTACAGACCTATCGGGCATGCCGCATGACAGGGATATCGACTTTGGCATTGATTTAGTGCGGGCACTCAGTCTATTTCTATTCCTTCGTACCGTATGGCACCGGCTGAGTTGAAGGAGCAACTTCAGGAACTCCTTGATAAGGGGTTTATTAGGCCTAGTGTGTCACCTTGGGGTGCACCTGTTCTGTTTGTGAAGAAGAAGGATGGTACTATGTGAATGTGCATTGATTATAGGTAGTTGAACAAGGTCACAATCAAGAACAAGTATCCTTTGTCGCGCATTGATGATCTATTTGATCAGCTTCAGGGAGCGAGGGTGTTCTCCAAGATTGATTTGAGGTATGGGTTCACCCATGAAGGGTGTTATGTGGTTCGGGAAGAAGGGCAAGTTGAGCCCTCGGTTCATTGGGATGTTTGAGGTACTTCAGAGGATTGTGGAGGTGGCTTACAAGCTTGCCTTGCCACCTAGCTTGTCGAGTGTGCCTCCAGTATTTCATGTTTCTATGCTCCGAAAGTATGTTGGCGACCCGTCTCATGTTTTGAATTTCAGCATGGTTCAGTTGGATGGTGATTTGACTTATGATGTAGAGCTGGTGGCTATTCTGGGTCGGCAAGTTCGAAAGTTGAGGTCAAAGGATATAGCTTCAGTGAAGGTGCAGTAGAGAGGTCAGCCAGTCGAGGAGGCTATTTGGGAGACCGATCGGGAGATGCGGAGCAGATATCCATACCTATTTGATACTCAAGGTATGTTTCTAGACCCGTTCGAGGACGAACGTTTGTTTAAGAGGGGGAGGATTTAACGACTCGACTGGTCATTTCAAGCGTTCCCCTATTCTCTGCTCCGTTTGCACTCTACAGCTGTTATATGACTTACCGAGTTGGTTGGTTCAGGTCCAGAGAGATTTTAGAGTGAATTAAGACACTTAGTCTCATAATTGAAATCTTAAGTTAGAAAAGTTGACCGGATGTCGACTTATGTGTAAACGACCTCAGATTTAAATTTTGACGGTTTCGTTAGCTCCGTTGGGTGATATTGGACTTAGGAGCGTGTCCGGATTGTGATTTGGAGGTCCGTAGTGGAATTAGGCTTGAAATGGCGAAAGTTGAGTTTTTGGGAAGTTTGACAGGGAGTGAACTTTTTGATATCGGGGTCGGATTGGAATTCCGGAAGTTAGAGTAGGTTCGTGGTGTCAATCAGACGTGGTTTTATAGGTTTCAGTGTCGTTTGTAAAATTTGGAAGTTTCAAAGTTTATTAGGCTTGAATTGGGGGTGCGATTCACATTTTTGATGTTGTTCGAGGTGGTTTGAGGGTTAGACTAAGTTCGTATCGGGTTATAAGACTTGTTGGTGTGTTTGGTTGAGGTCCCAGGGGCCTCGGGTTGATTTCGGGTGGTTAACAGACTTGGATTTTGATTTGAGGAACAACTAAAGTTTTGTTGTTGTTGGTGTAACCGCACCTGCGGAGTGGGCACCGCAGGTGCGAGCTCGCAGAAGCGAAAAAGGGATCGCAAAAGCGGTTAAGGAGGAGGCTGGTAGAATTCACAGGTGCGAGGTCCTTTCCGCACATGCGAGGCCGCAGATGCGGCGAAAAGGACGTAGAAGCAGGGTTTGAAGGATTGGAGAAGTGTTGTCACGAGCCAAAAATCCCATCACAGGCGTGTGATGGCACCTTGTCTTTAAGACTAGGTAAGTCGGTTACAATTACATTTCGAGCCATTGTTTTAAAACAATTCAGGTGTCGAAACTAAAAGCGGAAAATAAATGTAACAACCTCCCAAGATTGATAATACGGAGTCACGAACTCTAACTGAATACATGCAGTGATCTTAAGGATCAAATATACAATACTGTTCGAATAAGAGTTGACAGTACAATAAAATGGAAAGACTCCAAGGGACTGCGACGACCAAGCAACTTTACCTTGACTCCTTGCGATCACACTCTAATCTCTGTCCGAATCCGATATCTCCAACACCTGGCTCTACACAAAAATATGCAGAAGTGTAGTATAGTACACCACAGTCGGTACCCAGTAAGTATCAAGACTAATCTCGGTGGAGTAGTGACGAGGTACAACTAATAACCTATGCAATATAGCAGTATACAATAGTACTAGAAAACAACTAGCAATGATAGCAACAAAATCAACCAGTGATATAAATAACAAGGCAACAAGAACATCATAACTATTGCTCAAACGAATAAGGAACACAAGTACAACCAATTAATCAAGTCCTTCAAATATAAATTCTTCACATATAATTCTTTCAGATAAATATCTTTCGAATATACTTCTTTCGAATAAATATCTTTCGAATATATTTCTTTCAAATAAATATCTTTCGAATATAATTCCTTTCAAGTAAAAGTCACCATGTGACACCTCATTTCACAATTATAAAAATTACGGGCCTCAGCACACTTTCATATTTTCACGGCACCTCGTGCCCATATTTTTATCATAATCACACGAACAACTCACGTGCCAATAATAAAATCATCATATTTCTCCGGCACCTCTTGCCCATATTTCTTTCATAACCGCACGGAGAACTCACATGCCAATAATAAAGTCATCATATTTCCCCGGCACCTCAAGCCCATATTTCTTTTATAACCGCACGGATAACTCACGTGCCAATAATAAAATCATCATATTTTTCCGGCACCTCGTGCCCATATTTCTTTAATAACCGCACGGACAACTCACGTGCCAATAATATAAACCGCCCGGCAATAGCCACAGGCTCACAATTTCAATATGAATCAGACTATTATCAAGTTCACTGAAACAATAAGACAAATTGCACAAGATACAAAAATTAAACACAAGGAAAATCGCAACATCACATGAAAATCACCCCCACAATAACCCCACATCAGCACATAAAAATCACCAACACAGCTAACCCCATATCATCACATATCATCCCTGACAATAGCCACCATTATCTCTCCTATAGCTACCATTATCACTCCTATAATATCCTTCCTTATCCCTCCGCCCTGACAATATCAATAGCCACCCTTATCTCTCCTATAGCCACCCTTATCACTCCTATAATGGCCTCCCTTATCACTTCGCCCATACAATATCCTAATACACATAACAACAGTAAAATACCACTCTTATGCCCGCACAATGTCAACAATAGAATGCCACCCTTATACGCAGCATAACAGTAACCCAAATTATACAACAATTCACACATAATATTATCACAACAGCATAGCATAATCAACTCGTATTTACAAATTGCATGTAGGCCACAACCTTTATAAAGGTACAATAAAATCAATTAATTTCACAACAGATAGTCACGGCTCAACACAATGTATATAAAATCTCAAAAACAACAAGAAGGATGGAAAAGTAACACAACATATGACAACGCCTCCTTTAATCCAAATTTTGATAAATATGTTAACGCCTCAATTTAAACTTATTTAATTAATTATTTACAGATGACAAATCCATAATGTGATTATTTCTAAGAAATATCAAATCAACAAACACACGGAATTCACGTAAAAATCCAAGTGGCAATCACACACCAAATTATCATATAAAATACAAACTCGACGAACAAGGAATGAGGCATGACAAATCAAGGATTTACTAAGCTCTAACAATTTTTCCAATCTAATACATAAGGGCGTCTACGAATTTTCACTGATATAATTTGCACATATAAACCAAGTACGTACTCGTCACCTCGCGTACGTGATTTTCAATTACACAATTTCCATACAAGACTCAATGCCTAAGGGATAATTTCCCCACTCAAGGTTAGGCAAGATACTTATATTTTTGTAGTTAGGCTAATATTCCAAAATAGCCTTCTTGTTTGAATTGACCCTTGGACAGCACAAATCTATCCAAATTGATAGTATAACTTCATTAAAATTCATCGGAAACAATTCCGGATAATAAAACGTAGACTTAAAATGTCACATTAAAAAATAACCAAAAGTCAACGCAAGGATTGCCTCTCGGAACCCGATAGAATTTTTATGAAATCCGAACACCCATTCCGATACGAGTTCAACCATACCAATTTTATCAAATTTCAATAATGAATCGACCTCCAAATCTAAATTTTTGTTTTTGAAAGATTTTGCAAATATCTCAATTTCTTCCATCAAAACTCGAATTAAACGATGAATATAACCATAGATTCATGAAATATAATCACAAGGGAGTCAAGAATTCTTACCCTAAGTTGTGTGGTGAAACTTTCCTTTAACAATCGCCCAAATCGAGCTCCCTAACTCTATTTTTGTCAAAAATGGCAAAAACAAACCATGTTTATAGAGCCTCTGATGTTTTTAGCGCCACAGGTGGCGTAGGGCACTGCCTGTGGTGCCGTTTCCAGAACTCCAGAAGTCCCAACGCCATGGATTGCGCCCCACGCTACCCTAGAAGACGGGAAATATTTTCCGATACGAAAATGGACATAACTCTCTCATATGATATCCGAATTCGACGATTCTTTTTGTTATGGCTCCAAAATTTCAATACGGATCTAATGATTCAATCAAAACTGAATTTGGATCTCATATGCTTAATGTGATACCACTTATTCTTGAAGAAACACCGTCGAAACATTCTACATTCGATGCCGAAACCTATCAAACAAAGTCCGATTGACTTCAAATTTTGCACACAAGTCATAAATTACATAACAAACCTATTCAAATTTTCAGAATCGGATTCCAACCCCGATATCAATAAAGTCAACTCCCGATCAAACTTCCAAACCTTCCATTTCCAACTTTCGCGTTTTCAAGCCAAAATCAACTATGGAATTCCAAATAAATATCCAGACACAATCCTAAGTCTAAAATCACCATACGGAGCTATTGGAACAATCGAAATTCCATTTTGGAGTTATTTGTTTAAAAGTTAACTCTCCGGTCAACTCTTTTCTTTTAACCTTCTTAAATAAGAATTGTTCTTCCAATTTGATTCTGAATCGTCCGCAAATCAAACTCGACCACACACGCAAGTCATAATACACATCACGAATCTAATCGGGACCTTAATCCACTAAATGGGATGTCAATTCTCAAAACGACAAGTCGGGTCGTTGTTGTCAAAGGGGTGATTTTAGGCACTCAAAATTCCGTCCGAGTTTTACCACTGTGCGACAGTCAAGCCCAGCCTTGATTTTAGCCTTTCCAACACTTAGAATTATTTTAGGGACTTTTGGGACTGAGAAGAATTTAGGCAACAAGAATAGTAAAGGCACACACGAAATTTACAGGAATCCCTTCCCAACTCATATTAATATGTGAATACAAGAATACAATAAACCCAACCCTATGGCCAAGAACAAAAAACTCCCTAGTTTCCTGCCATAAAATGATTTCCTATCCTTAGGAATTACACTTAGACATTTTTGGCTAACTATTTGCTACAAGACTAAGTTCTGCTATTTGGGACAGACTTATGCACATATTTATAGTGCATGCTTCCCAATTCACCTAGCAGAATCTAAAGCAATTATTTGACAAGCCTCAACTGATGGGAAAACATGGGGAACATGATAAAAAATATGTACCACTAAGCCACACACTCAGCCATGATTAAATCGTGTGCCCCGCACACAAAATCGTATGTGCCACTTAGTCGTGAGCCCTACACACTCAATGTGTCTGCCACTTAGCCATGAGCCCCACACACTAAGCATGTCTACCACTTAACCATGAGCTCAGCACAATTGGTAGCCCTACCATGTGCACTGCTATTACGCACCCTCGGCTGGCATTATGCCCAGCCTTGCCATTTTGACATTGTACTAATGTGTAATGTCCGGCCCACAGCACGCTGCCAGTTGACTTAGCCATACCCGTCATCAACTAGCATGTCCGATTATGTCAAGTCGCCCCCAACTTAATCGAATCTGCCTATGTCAATATCATTGCTTGCTTTACCTTGCCTCGCCATGTTTTGGCCCCTACCTTTACTTGAATTTCGTCTTGCCATTTAATTTGCCACCCTACACGTCCATGTGAAATGCGCCCTGCCTCCGTCAAGGTGCTTTGTGAACCCCGTATAGTCCATCATGCCGAGCTGCCCTTTCATGATGTTACCCTATTTTTCAGGTTGTGTGCCAAGGCCATCATGTAAATCCTTGTCACAACCCACATCTGTCGAGGAACTTTGTCAAGGTGCTAACAAACCACCCCCACTAGAAGAATTCGTCGTCCTCGACAAAACAGTTTATGCATTTTTCAGCACCACCATAGGCCCTAAATATATAGTCTCTTGTCCATGTTCTTCTTCATTTGGCTCGTCTTCACCCTTTTCATTGGCAAAAAATGTTGTAAGCCATTCAAGTTTTAGACAATCCCTCGCCATGTGTAGCCCTTTACAAATAAAACAGTCATCCAATTTGCTGTTGTTTCCCTAGTTGTCGAAGGTCCAGCATACTGCCTTTCCTTCAAATTGCCATTGCCCTCAACAACACTTCCCTTAGACACTCGAATTTTGTCCGAGTTTCACCACTGTGCGGCAGGCAAGCCCAACCTTGACTTCAGTCTTTCCCAACACTTAGAATTATTTAAGGGACGCTTGGGACTTAGAAGAAATTAGGCAGCAAGAAAAGTAAAGACACACATGGAATTTTTAGGAATCTCTTCCCAACTCGTATTAATATGTGAATACAAGAACATAATAAATCCAACCCTATGGACAAGAATAAAGAAATCCCTAGTTCCTTGCCCCAAATTGATTTCCTACCCTTAGGAATTACATTTAGACGTTTTTGGCTAACTCTTTGCCACAAGACTATGTTCTGCCCTTTGGGACAAACTTATGCACATATTTATAGTGCATGCTTCCCAATTCACCTAGCAGAATCTAAAGCAATCAGTTGACAAGCCCCAACTGATGGGTAAACATGGGGAACATGATAAAAAACATGTACCACTAAGCCACACACACAGCCATGATTAAATCGTGTGCCCCGCACACAAAATCGTATCTGCCACTTAGCCGTGAGCCCTACACAATCAATGTGTCTGCCACTTAGCCATGAGCCCCACAGACTAAGCATGTCTGCCACTTAATCATATGCTCAGCACACTTGGTAGCCCCACTATGTGCACTGTCGTGTGCCCAGCTATCATGCACCCTCAGTTGGCATTGCGCCCAACCTTGTCATTTTGACATTGTACTAATGTGTAATGTCCGGCCCACAACCCGCTGCCAGTTGACTTAGCCATACCCGTCATTACCTCGCCTGTCCGATTATGTCAAGTCGCCTCCAACTTAATCGAATCTGCCCATGTCAAAATTATTGCTTGCCTTGCCTTGCCTCGCCATGTCTTGGCCCTTCCTTTACTTGGATTTTGTCTTGCCATTTAATTTTCCACCCTACATGTCCATGTGAAATGCGCCTTGCCTTTGTCAAGGTGCTTTGTGAACCCCGCATAGTCCGTCTTGCCGAGCTGCCCTTTCATGATGTTACCCTATTTTCAGGTTGTGTGCCAAGGCCATCATGTAAATCCTTGTCACAACCCACATCGGCCGAGGAACTTTGTCAAGGAGCTAAAAAACCACCCCCACTAGAAGAATTCATCGTCCTCGAATTCTGTCACATGGGTGATTAAATCGTATGCCCCGCATACTAAATCGTGTCTGCCACTTAGCCATGAGCCCCTCACACTCAATCTGTCTACCACTTAGCCATGAGCCCCACACACTAAGCATGTCTGCCACTTAACCACGTGCTCATCACACTTGGTAACCCCACAATGTGCACTGCCATGTGCCCAGCTATCACGCACCCTCGGCTGGCATTGCGCCTAGCCTTGCCATATTGACATTGTACTAATGTGTAATGTCCGGCCCACAACACGCTGCCAGTTGACTTAGCCATACCCATCATTACCTCACCTGTAGGATTATGTCAAGTCGCCCCCAACTTGATCGAATCTGCCCGTGTCAATATCATTGCCTGCCTTGCCTTGCCTCGCCATGTTTGGCCCCTAACTTTACATGGATTTTGTCCTGCCATTTAATTTTCCACCCCACACGTCCATGTGAAATGCGCCTTGCCTCCGTCAAGGTGCTTTGTCAACCCCGCATAGTCCGTTATGCCGAGCTGCCCTTTCATGATGTTATCCTATTGTTCAGGTTGTGTGTCAAGACCATCATTTAAATCCTTGTCACAACCCACATTTGCCGAGGAACTTTGTCAAGGGGCTAACAAACCACCCCTACTAGAAGAATTCGTCGTCCTCGACGAAATAATTTACACATTTTTCAGCACTACCATAGGCTCTAAATATGCAGTCTCTTGTCCATGTTCTTCTTTGTTTGGCTTATCTTCACCCTTTTCATCGGCAAACAAAGTTGTAAGTCGTTCATGTTTCAGACAATCCCTCGCCATATGCGGCCCTTGGCAAATAAAACAACCATCAAATTTGCTGTTGTTTCCCCTGGTTGTCGAAGGTCGAGCATACTGCCTTTCCTTCAAATTGCCATTGCCCTCAACAACACTTCCCTTAGGCACTCGAATTCTGTCCGAGTTTCACCACTGTGCGGCAGTCAAGCCTAACCTTGACTTCAGCCTTTCCCAACACTTAGAATTATTTAAGGGACGTTTGGGACTTAGAAGAATTTAAGCAGCAAGAAAAGTAAATGCACACACGGAACTTTTAGGAATCTCTTCCCAACTCATATTAATATGTGAATACAAGAACACAATAAAGCTAACCCTATGGACAAGA
>AWOL01S0204078.1:7545-31816 GCA_000715115.1 Nicotiana otophora
TCCCCCCAATTTCTCAACCCAAATTCTTGATTAAATGAAGAAATTAATGATAGATTAGTGGAAATTAATCAAAAACGAGTCAAGAATCTGTACCCAAATGTTTCCTCTGAAAATCTCTCAAACTTTTGCCTCAATCCGAGCTCTCTAGGTACCAAAATAAATTATGAATCAAAACCCTCGAAAATTTCCCTTTTCTGCCCAGTCTTTTCGCATCTGCGGGCTCTCAGTCGCACCTGCGACGCCGCACTTGCGAAAAAACTATCGCTGGTGCAGATTCCACTTATGGTCAGGATTTCCGCTTTTGCTGACCAGGGCTTGCACATGTGAGCCCGCTTCTGCGACCATAGCCCAGGCCAGTCCATCCGCTTCTGCGATGGTGCCTCCAAATCTACGCGCAAATGCGGGTCTTACCTCGCACATGCGATCCCAGCTGGGCCAAGCCAGCGTCACTCCTGCGGCCCAATGCTCGCTTCTGCGAGTCTGCTTCTGTGGGACTTTGACAACATCTGCGGTCTTAGCTGGGCAGTCCAAATTCTACTTTTACGGTTCGATGTCCGCTTCTGCGGTGCTACACCTGCGGCCCAAAATGCGCAAGTGTGATTGCACCAGACACAACAATGCTTCAGCTTTCCCACAAGTCCAATATCTATCTGGATTCAATCCGAATTATACCCAGCCCCCCCGGGACGTTGTCCGAATATACCAACCAGTCCTAAAATATCATATGAACTCAGTCGAGCCTTTAAATCACATCAAATAACGCTAAAAACACTAATTGCGCATCGACTCAGGCCTAATGAACTTAAGAACTTCTACGTTCTACATCTGATGCCAAAACCTATCAAATCAAGTCCGATTGACTTCAAATTTTTCACACAAGTCATAATTGAGATTACAGACCTACACCAACTTCCGGGATCGGAATCCGACCCCGATATCAAAAAGTTCACTCCCGGTCAAAATTTCAAAAATCATCAAATTTTTCCAACTTTCGCCAATTAATGCCGAAATGACATACGGACCTCCAAATCAACATCCGGATACTCTCATAAGACCAAAATCACCCTACGGAGCCATTGAAACCGTCAAAACTCTATTCCGGAGTCGTCTTCACACAAATCAAACTACGGTCAATTCTTACAATTTAAACCTCCAATTTAAGGATTGTGTCCCATTTCACTCCGAAACTTAAAGTCAAACCTTCAGGCAAGTCTCGTAACCACCGCATGAAATAGAGGGAACAATAAGTAGGGGTTTGGGGCTAATACTTTTAAAACGACCTACCAGGTCTTTACATCTTCCCCCTTCTTAAAACAACGTTCGCCCTCGAACGAGTATAGAGACATACCTGAAGTGGTAAAAAGATGAGGATAATGGTTGCACATATCATGATCGGTCTCCCACGTCGCCTCCTCGACCTGATGACCCCTCCACTAAACCTTCACTGAAGTTATGTCCTTCAACCTCAACTTTCGAACCTGCCTGTCCAAAATGACCACCGGCTCCACAACATAAGATAGATACTTGTCCAACTGTACTGAGCTAAAGTCTAACACATGAGACGGATGTCCGTGATACTTCCGAAGCATGGAAACATAGAACACTGGATGAACTGCAGAGAGACTATGTGTAGTGCAAGTCTGTACGCCACCTCCCCAACCCTCTCAAGAATATCAAAAAGCCCGATATACCTAGGACTCAACTTGCCCTTCCTCCCGAAACTCATAACACGCTTCATGGGCGAAACCCAGAGCAAGACCCGCTCCCCAACCATGAATGCAACGTCGCGAACCTTCCTATCCGCATAACTCTTCAGTCTGGATTGGGCTGTACGATGTCGATCCTGAATCAATTTAACCTTTTCCAAAGCATCCTCAACCAAGTCTGTACCCAATAGCATAGCCTCGCTCGGCTCAAACTAACCCATCGAGGACCGGCACCTCCTACCATACAAAGCCTTATACAGTGCCATTTGAATGCTCGACTGATAACTATTGTTGTAGGCAAACTCTGCAAGTAGCAAGAATTGACCCCAAGCACCCCCAAAATCCATCACACACGCACGTAGCATATCCTTCAATATCTGAATAGTGCACTCGGACTGTCCGTCCGCCTGAGGGTGAAATACCGTACTCAACTCCACCCGAGTACCCAACTCATGCTGTATGGCTCTCCAGAAACGTGATGTAAACTGCGTACCTGACTAGCGCAAAACACACACTTAAATTGTGCTCGCTAGTCAAAGATAGTATAGATTAATTATCGTATCCACATGGATTGGATTTAAATAGTATTATCGTAGTTTGTAACTAGATTACTATCCAGGAGGATCAATAATTGAGATTCATATAAATTCTAATTATAATTAACTAAGAATCTAAAGCTATTGACTAATGACAATTGCAACAAAGGTAAGCAAGGGAGTTATCAATGGGAGAAAATATGGGTTGATAGGATAGGTGAAAAGATAATTATTCGGGATCTAACTCTAGATAATTCACTACTAATGTTCAAGTGAGTCTCTCGAATTCACTTAATTATTGGTACAATTTTTTAGTAGAAACTCCTCTCTCGATTAAGTCTCAACGTCACAATATGAACCAATTTAAGCTCGGTGAAGATATGCAAGAATTTGTAATGGATTGGTCTTTAGGAGAACCTCTTTGGATTATCCTCCTAACTAAGTTTAATCAAGGATTCAACTAGCCTCTTTCGATTACTTAGAATAATCTATGAACTCAACCAACAATATAGTGCAAATATATCATAAGTTATGCCTCTTTCGATTACAAGAAGAAGTGAACATAGATACAACAATTAAATCTTCCAAAAACGATTCAAATACATAAAAATAGAGTTATAATCCACAAACAACAATCAATACACCAAATCCATCAAAACGCAAAGGTTCTACTCCATAGATAGGGAGAAGTTCTTCACAAATAAAATAAAAGTATAGGAAAATATAAATACAATCTACACCCGAATCTCGAGTGAGGAAGGATGGATGAAATCCTTGTGCTCTTGCTTCTCCCTCTTCTCCTTGGCTTTCCTAGGTCTAAGGTATGCCAAAAGTGTGTCAAAAATGGTGTTTTGGGGTATTTAATCCACCCCAAAACAAATCCCGTATGAAAATACCCTTTCATAGCGAAATAGGGCTTTTCCCGAACAGGACATGCGAGACTGATCACCTGGTCGCGCACTTTGCACACCATTCTCCCCCTTATGCGCGGCTAGTGCACGGTTGTGCACGTTTTACCCTGTTTTGTTGCGAATTTGAGAAAACGTAAAACATAAAAGTTGTATCTCTTTGAATTAGCTTTCCAACAATATATTGTGGATCTCAAACAGAGTTCCGAGCAAAACGTTGCGTGCAGTTTACTAGACGATGTGGAATATGCCTACTCGATGCTTCGTTCGTTCTGAACTATCATCCGTTGATCCCCGAACACGATCCTGGCTTAATTCCTTGGGCTTTTACTCAGAATTCAAAGCTCCAAATCACGTGAATTCATTACTTAACATCTACATAGCTCGGAATCACTCCTACAAGGCATAAAACACACAATTAGTGCAAAACACTAGCGATTAAAGCTCAAACTCAACTAAAAGTGCAGTAAAGTGGAATGTAATAATCTACTAAAACATGAGATCATAGCCTACCATCAACACCCCACACTTAAACCATTGCTCGTCCTCGATCAATCAAACCACACTTTATATAGACACAACCTTACTAAGCAACACTCCTAACTCATCACACCAAGAATATGTAAAATAGACTAAGCACAATAGTGTAATATCTTCACCTCAAGAATTTACTCACAAGCACCACACATTATCTATAACCAACTCACTTTCTCTAACATAGAGGTCAAGAATTACCTTTCCTTCATGAATCAAGTGCCCTCACACAACAAAAGAGAGTAGTTCCACACATAATAAAAATTAAAAACAATTAGAAACTCAAGATAGAAAGAATTTACTCACTCTCAGAAACAACATTCATATGCCACAAAAGATGAACCATAAGCTTGCCCGTAGTGTTCTACTCTACTAATTGAGCTCATTCAGTCAAGGATCCAGTAGGATTTTAATTGGTTGCAATGTAGGCTGTGGGACGGGTAGGATACATTTAGATATAAGAGTGACTACACCTCCCTAAGAACTTTAATACATATAATTTATCATTTAAAACCTCACACTTATATCAAACCATAACTCCACATTCACATCAATATACATTAACTCCCAACTTTTTTTAGTACACTTACATCAAGAGTTACCACTATCAATGAATATAAACTATTTTTTTCTTCATTTTCCTTTGTGATTCAAGTGGCTCATACTTTTTCACAACAGTGCACATATCTTCTTATTTCAATAGTTCCACTCAAAAGTCTAACCAACCACCACACACTTCAACTTTTACAAAATTCATACACAATTCAAGTGCTCACGGGAGGTAAATGGTTCAAATAGATGGTCAATTCAAACAAAATGGTAAGGCTTGTAATGTGGTTGCCAAAGAAATAAGATTATAAGTTCATATGGGGTTAACTAAGATACATAACAATTTGGTAGGTAAAAGCATATAGCTAGCTCAATAAAGAAACACATATATCACTTCCAAGACTGAATAAAACTACTATTTTGCTTTGCAAACACACAAGGAAGTTCTAGACATCAAATGCAATGCACAGAATAACACAAAAGCTCACACACACTCATGGCACATAACTCACTCAGGATTGGACTCATCAAGACACTCTAGTCAAAGTAGTTAAGCAAAGTTAAAATCATACAATTTAAGGTACTCATACAAGAGTCAAAAACTGAGCCTAAGCGTCACACTAAAGTACTCACTATTCCCAAGGCATAATACAGTTGAGAGATATTTCTTTCATTTCAAATCGCAGCACAAGATCTCCTACTCTAAAAAAATAAAACTAACTACACCCGGTTTAAACAAAATTCTTGAAAAAGAACCGCGACACAAAGAAAAATTAAGGGAAAATTATTATACTACCTAAAGAATTTTTTTTTTCCGACTTTAAAAATTTCAATCAAAAGAAACGAAAACACAAATAATAAAAAAAAATAAATATTTATTTACATTACATCCCCACCCCACATTTTAAATTGTGGCATGTTTCCATGACACACAATTAAAAAGCAAGAGGTAAAAAAACTCCCCTGGACTTTTTCCGCTTCCGAGAGCTTGTGAACTCCACCCCTAATTCTGAATGTATTTTTCGATTTAGCTCCTCGAGATTCTTTGTGGAGCTCATCAGACGAAAGTCTTTTAGGGATTTTTGAAAGACCCGCTCTTTTCTTTCTTTCTTGGCCTCAATTTGAGCGGAGGATTGTTCTTGTAGGATTATCCTTGGCTTGTTTCTGTATTCATTTACAAGATCAATCCATGCATATTCATGTAAAGCCCCAAAAACAAAATCCACATGATCAAGGTTAGAGTAAGAAAATGAAGAGGAAAGGTCATGTGAGTAATCCTCTGATAAGTCCAAGACCATTTATTCCTCATTTTATTCTACTAAAAATTGCAATTGTGGATAGGTGGATAGGGGGTTGAACTCTTCTTGTATTGCTTCATAATCAACCAAAGCCTCATTTTCAATCATTTCAGTTGAAACAGAGTCCTCTTGCAAAGTGAAAAACTCTCTTTGTAGATGATGTTCATCATCTCAGGTAAGTTCATTCTCACCGAGTATATCTTCCATATATTCACCATCACAATGCAATGAGCTTTATGTAAGTGTACTTATTATTTTTCTCACTTGCATTGTTAGATTGTTAATGGTTTCATCATCTTGTGTAAATCTCTCTTCCACCTCATTTATGAACTTATACATAAGCTCTTCTAAACTACCATTCTTCCCTTGAGGTGGGTGTCTCACTTCGCTTTTATTCCAGTCATAATAAGAGTATTCATCCCAACTAGAGTCAGAATTGTACTCATATGAATCCTCATACCTGTACAGACTATAGACAAATTGAGAGTGTTCAAAAGAGAACCATAGGAAGAATATCTACCTGCTTGACAATCAACCCATAGATGATTCCCACCGTATTTAAAACACATAGAAGACTGATGACAGTGTTCAACTGCTAAATCTTCAACTGTTTTCTTAGGCTGGTTGTACTTCATCTTTACAACATTTAGAGTTCAGTATCAAGAATATGTTCTTCAAGATTTTTTCAACAAAAGAAATCTTGAAGAGAAGTTAACATAACAAAACTAAAGAAAATAAAGTAAAAATAAAAATAAATTCCTGAATTAGCACTATAAACTATTTCCAACACTATTAATTGCCAATCCACGTCAACGACGCCAAAATTTGACGAGCACAAAACACACACTTAAATTATGCTCGCTAGTTAAAGATAGTATAGATTAATTATCGTATCCATATGGATTAGATTTAAACACCATTATCGTAGTTTGTCGCTAGATTGCTATCGAGGAGGATCAACAATTGAGATTTATATAAATTCTAATTACAATTAACTAAGAATCTAAAGCTATTGACTAATGAAAATTGCAACAAAGGTAAGCAAGGGAGTTATCAATGGGAGAAAATATGGGTTGATAGGATAGTTGAGAAGATAATTATTCGGGATCTAACTCTAGATAATTCACTACTAATGTTCAAGTGAGTCTCTCGAATTCACTTAATTATTGGTACAATTGTTTAGTAGAAACTCCTCTCTCGATTAAGTCTCAACGTCACAATATGAACCAATTTAAGCTCGGTGAAGATATGCAAGAATTTGTAATGGATTGGTCTTTAGGAGAACCTCTTTGGATTATCCTCCTAACTAAGTTTAATCAAGGATTAAACTAGCCTCTTTCGATTACTTAGAATAATCTATGAACTCAACCAACAATATAGTGCAAATATATCACAAGTTATGCCTCTTTCGATTACAAGAAGAAGTGAACATAGATACAACAATTAAATCTTCCAAAAACGATTCAAATACATAAAAATAGAGTTATAATCCACAAACAACAATCAATACACCAAATCCATCAAAACGCAAAGGTTCTACTCCATAGATAGGGAGAAGTTCTTCACAAATGAAATAAAAGTATAGGAAAACATAAATACAATCTACACCCGAATCTCGAGTGAGGAAGGATGGATGAAATCATTGTGCTCTTGCTTCTCCCTCTTCTCTTTAGCTTTCCTAGGTCTAAGGTATGTCAAAAATAGTGTTTTGGGGTATTTAATCCGCCCCTAAAACAAATCCCGGACGAAAATACCCTTTCTTCGTGAAATAGGGCTTTTCCGAGACAGGACATGCGAGACTGCGCACCTGGTCATGCACTTTGCGCACCATTCTGCCCCTTATGCGGGCTAATGCGCAGCCGCGCACGTTTCACCCTGTTATGTTGGGAATTTGAGAAAACGTAAAAGATGAAAGTTGTATCTCTTTGAATTATCTTTCCAACAATATATTGTGAATCCCAAAAGGTGTTTCGAGCAAAACGTTATATGCAATTTACTAGACACTGCGCAATATGCCTGCTCGATTCTGCGTTCGTTCTTAACTATCATCCGTTGATCCCCGAACACAATTCCGGCTTAATGCTTTGGGCTTTTACTCAGAATTCAAAGCTTCAAATCACTTAAATTCATTTCATAAGATCTACATAGCTGGTAATCACTCCTACAAGGCATAAAACACATAATTAGTGCAAAACACAAGCGATTAAAGTTCAAATTAAACTAAAGTGCAGTAAATTGGAATGTAATAATCGACTAAAACATGAGATTATAGCCTACCATCAGTACCACAGTCAGAGATAATAGATACTGGCACGCCATGAAGCCTGACAATCTCGCAAATGTAATATTGAGCCAGCTGCTCCGAAGAGTAAGTAGTAACCACAGGAATAAAATGAACTAACTTGGTCAATCTATCCACAATCACCCAAACTGCATCGAACTTCCTTTGAGTCCATGGGAGTACAACAACGAAATCCATAGTGATTCGCTCCAATTTCCACTTCGGAATCTCTTGCTTCTGAAGCAATCCATCTGGCCGCTGATGCTCATACTTCACCTACTGACAATTTAGGCATCAAGCTACATATTCAACTATGTCTTTCTTCATCCTCCTCCACCAATAGTGTTGTCTCAAGTCCTAATACATTTTCGAGGCACCTGGATGAATGGAGTACCGCAAACTGTGAGCCTCCTGGAGAATCAACTCATGCAAACCATCTACATTGGGACACATAGCTTGCTCTGCATAGTAATACACTATCATCCCCAATAGTGACCTCCTTGGCATCACTGTGCTGAACCGTGCCCTTAAGGACAAGAAGATGAGGCTCATCATACTGACGTTCTTTGATACGATCATAAAGAGAAGACTGAGAAACCACACAAGCCAAAACTCTGCTTGGCTCGAAAACTTCCAGTCTTACAAACTGGCTGGCCAAGGCCTGAACCTCCAACGCTAAAGGCCTCTCTGCTACTGGTAGATATGTTAAATTGTCCAAACTCTTCGCCTTGAGACTCAAGGCATCAGCCACCATATTGGCATTCCCAGGATGATAGAGAATGGTGATATCATAGTCCTTAAGCAATTCCAACTACCTCCGCTGCTGTAAGTTAAGATCCTTCTGTTTAAACAGATGGTGTAGACTCCGATGATCTGGTGTAGATCTCACAAGGGACACTATACAAATAGTGCCGCCAGATCTTTAAGGCATGAACAATAGTTGCTAACTCGAGGTCATGGACATGATAGTTCTTCTCATGCACCTTCAGATGTCTAGACGCGTAGGTAATCACCCTACCGTCCTGCATCAACACCGTTCCTAGACCAATGCGTGACGCATCACAATACAACGTATAGAACCCCGAACCAGTAGGCAATACAAAAACTGGGGTTGTAGTCAAAGTAGTCATGAGCTTTTGAAAGCTATCCTCACACTACTCGGTCCACCTGAACGGAGCACCCTTCTGGGTTAACCTAGTCATACGTGTTGCAATAGACGAGAAACCCTCTATACATCGACGGTAATACCCTGCCAAGCTAAGAAAACTCCGGATCTCCGTAGCTGAGGACGGTCTGGGCCAACTCTATGTTGCTTTAATCTTCTTCGGATCTACCTTGTTCCCCTCACTCGATACTACATGACCCAAGAATGCCACTAAATCTAGCCAGAATTCACACTTCGAAAATTTCACATATAACTTCCTTTCTCTCAAGGTCTGAAGCATAGTCCTTAGGTGCTGCTCATGATCCTCCCAGCTCCGGGAGTACACCAAAATGTCGTCAATAAACACAATGACGAATGCGTCAAGATAGGGCTGAAATACACTGTTCATCCGGTGTAGAATTCTGCTGGGGTGTTGGTCAGTTCAAAAGACATCACAAGGAACTCGTAATGTCCATCCCGAGTCCTAAAAGCAGTTTTCAGGATATCTGGCTCCCGAATCTTCAACTGATGATAGCCTGAACGCAAGTCAATCTTAGAGAACACTCTGGCACCGTGAAGTTGATCAAATAGGTCATCAATACTAGGCAATGGATACATGTTATTCACTGTAACCTTGTTCAACTGGCGATAATCAATACACATCCACATAGAGCTATTTTTCTTCTTTACAAATAAAACTGGAGCACCCCAAGGAGACACACTGGGCTTAATGAATTCCGTATCAAGGAACTCTTGCAACTATTCCTTTAACTCTTTCAATTCTGCTAAGGCCATACGATAGGGTGGAATATAAATGGGCTGAGTGCCCGATAACAAATCAATACCAAAGTCGATATCTCTATCGGGCGGCATGCCCGGAAGGTCCGTTGGGAAATATCTGGATAATCTATCACTACCGGAACTGACTCGATGGTAGAAGTGTCAACACTAACATCCCTCACATATTCCAGATACGCATCACACCACTTTTCAACCATCCGTTGAGCCTTTAGAAATGATACAACCCTACTAGGAACATAATCTAAGGTACCTCTCCACTCTAACCGCGGTAGACCTAGCATAGACAACGTCACTGTCTTGGCGTGACAATCAAGGATAGTGTGATAGGGTGACAACCTATTCATGCCCAAGATAATATCAAAATCTATCATACTGAGCAATAATAAATCAGCTCTGGTCTCAAAACCACCGATAACAACCAAACACGACTGATACATACGGTCAACAACAATAAAATCTCCCACAGGTGTAGACACATACATAAGAGAACTCAAAGAATCACAGGATACATCCATATACGAAGCAAAATAAGATGACACATAAGAATAAGTGGAGCTTGTGTCAAATAAGACTGATACATCTCTATGACAGACCGAAACGATACCTGTGATGACGGAGTCAGATGCAACTACCTCCGTCCTCGCAGGAAAGGCAAAATATCTGGCCTGGCCTCCCCCTCTAGGGCGACCTCTACCTACTCGACCTCCACCTCGAGCTGGCTGTGAAGGTGGGGTGGTAGCTGATGCTGTAACCATAGCCTGAGGATCCGGTGGAGCATGTAGTGTCTGAGTAATCTGTGGAGGTGCACCCCTCCTGAGTCTAGGGCAATCCCTCACCACATGACGAGTGTCCCCACACTCAAAACAAGCTCTCGGAGGATGTGACTGCTGAACTGGTTCGGTCCTGATCGGCTGGACTGACTGCTGAAAGCACCCCGTGCAGGAGGTGTACTAGACAATGATGGTGCATAATAGGGAGCCTGAGGCCTAAGAGCGACCGGAATACCGCCGAAAGCTGGAAGTGCTGAATGAATAGGGTGAAGCATGTAGCCCCTACCATGACGAGCTGCAACTAGGGCACGGGCACCACTGTATGTTCCAGCCCTCCAGGAGACTCTAACCCAGTTTCTGAGCATGTTCACTAACTTGGACTACGTGAGCTCGGGTTGACTTTTTGGAGCAATTTTTCCAATTCTTGCTAAAATCAAAATTTCATTATTTAAATTAGTTTATTATAGTTATATTTATAGTATGTAATTATTTTGGCTAGATTCGAACCTATCAGAGTTGAAAAATCGAGGTAAGGGTCTTCTTATTGATTGATTGAGCGAGGTTTGAGGTAAGCGACTTATCTAATATTGTGTGGGGATAAATCCCCTTAGGATTTGGTATTGTTGTGACAATTTATGATATTTGAGGGTCGTGTACACGAGGTGACGAGTGCGTACATGGGCTAAATATTTCCGGTTTTATCTAAGTAGTTTCCTTTTTATGCTTTAACTGGATTATTTTAGCTTGTATAATCATCATGTTTAGCCTATTTCACCTATATACTTGTCTCATCTCTTAATTGTAACTTGCACTACATGCTAAGTTGAATTACCTGTTTTTCTTGATGACATATTCCTTATTTAACCGTGGACTTTACTTGAGATTTGCTATCCTTGAGATATCGTTGTTTCAATTGTTATGTTTTGGTTTTTGTGATTTTGTTGAGATGACTGTTTGGTTGTTGCACGAGGTTTTTGCTGTACTGTTGCTATTTTTTGTACGAGATTTTTGCCATGCGGTTGTTATTGTTTGCACGAGGTTTCTGCTATGCCGTTGTAATTATTGATACGCATGCGGTAGTATAAGGTCTGGGAGTTGAAATGCATGCGGTGAGATAAGGTAGGCTTGATACGCGTGGCTAGTAGGGAAACTACTAGAAGTCATGCAGTGTGATAAGGTTGACTAAAATGTAGGATGCTATTTTGGGAAAATAATTTTTCAAACCAAAAATATAAAGGCTCCCGTGGTGATATAAGGAAAGATTGTGAGATATTTACTTTTGGGACTACGAGGCGGTACCTCGGGAGTGCCCCTATTGACTTCCTCTATTTGTTGTATTGTTGTTGCTGTTGTTGTTCTTAACTTGTAAGATTTATGCTGCTTTCCATTCATGTTGTAATTGTCTTCTTGATTCCATGTTATTACCTTCTGTAAATTCTCGTTGTTTCACTTCTTATCTTTAACCTTATTTCTTGTTATTCCAGGTAGGACCCTGACCTGACCTCATCATTACTCTACCGAGATTAGGCTTGACACTTACTGGGTACCGTTGTGGTGTACTTATATTACTCTTATGCACATCTTTTTGTGTAGACCTATGTTCTTCCTACCAGGCCAAGTATCAGTGAGCTAGCCCGTGCGTGGAGATTTCAAAGTATATCTGTCAGTGTCCGCAGACCTCGGAGTCCCCCTCTATCCTTATTATGTTATTTTTTCTTATTCTCAATAGACTCTAATGTACAGAGATACTTAGCAGTTCTTTTAGAACTTGTGACTTATTTCTACCAGGTTTTGGGAGTTGTAACTATTTTGAACTGCAGTTTTTATTTATTTCATATGCTGAGGTTTGAGTTTCAGTTTTATACTCAGCTATTTCGCATAATTGATAGGCTTACCTAGTATTAGAGACTATGTACTGTCACGACATCCTATAGAGGAAAATTGGGATCGTGACAACAATATTTGCCATAAGGAAGCATCTAAACGCTTACAACATGTTGAATTTCTTTTTTGATCGGCACTTGAACAATTTGATAAGTTAATAAGCATTGATCATTTTATATATTTTTTCTTATCGTTTAATTCAGACAAGGTGGGTTGCTCTGATGGCAAGCACCCTCCACTTCCAACCAAGAGGTTGTGAGTTCTAGTCACCCCAAGAGCAAAGGTGAATAGTTCTTGGAGAGAAGGATGCCGAGTTTCTATTGGAAACAGCCTCTCTACCCCAGGGTAGGGGTAAGGTCTGCGTACACACAACCCTTCCCATACTTCACTAGTGGGATTATACTGGGTTGTTGTTGTAATTCCGCAATCGTTAAACTAGAAGTCAATTCGACTGAATTCGACTGCTCTCTCCTTCTCTTCACGTGATTTTCCCCTTTTTGGCCACAAATTTTCCATTGGCATACAACTTTTATTACAGTAAATGATATAATAAAATATCATGTTTATGCTCTGAACTAGGATCCACTACTGTTAGTTTTGAATAAGTTTAAAAGAAATTTTATTAGTAATATAATTTTAAATCATATATAGTTATACACGCTTTCTTTATGGCAAATATTTCATTAACATTTTTATTGTTAGTTTATTACTTATTTTAGACCTTATTTAAGTATCTTAAATAAAAAAAGTATAGACTTTTAAGTTGCCCTTTTTAGTTTTATCTTTTAAAGTAAGTACATGGGACCCATTAGTCCACTTGTCAAATAACAAAGAGCCTCACATAAATATGAGTTTACACGTGAGACACAGAATAAAATTTCTCCGGTCAAAAGGGTTTTCTCTTCTTTCCATAAATGTGACTTTCCAATGACAAAAGGATTCTTATTTGTTTTTGCATTTTGGAATAGGAGTGACCAATACACGTTTTACTAATTTATTCAAAATTTATATTATAATTTTAACCAGCACATATTGCAATTTAACTTAGTTAATTGGTATTGTATTGCATCTATGAACCATCACTTAATTTTTACACAAAGACAATTGTTTTTAATTATGGGTATATTATAGGAAGGGAAACCCTAGCGTAACTGGTAAAGTTGCTGCGATGTGACCAGTAGGTCACGGGTTCGAGCCATTAAAACGGTCTCTTACAGAAATGCATGGTAAAACTGTGTACAATAGACCATTTTGGTCCGCTCCTTCCCCGATCACGCGTATAACGGGAGCTTAGTGCTCCGATCTGCCCTTTTTATGGGTATATTGTAACATCACATATGATTTTTATATGAAATAAAACATAAAGCATAAAAGAAAATTTTATAGAATAATGAACGTGACATATATCTCTTAGATTAAAGTTATTGTCCATAAACGAAGTCAAATGGGTGAGGAAAAAGATTACTAACTTTTAATTTACACACAAAGTAATCTACTTTCTTTTTTCTTTAATATTTATTTTAAAACTCAAATACATTATTTTATATTATAGTTAAATAATTTTAAAATTATATATTCACTAAACTAGGATTCCAGCGCGATGCGCGTACTCAATGACTAATTATATTAAAAGCACGAATACCGTTAGAGAAATGTCATTCATATGTTTTATCATTAATAAAAAAAATAAATTTTATACTAAATAAAATAATTATTTAATTATTTTTTTAATATTTAGCAATAGATAATTAATATTTTTCTAATATTTAGGAATAGACATTTAACTATTTCCCCAATATGTATGATTTTTTCCCATCTCTTTTAGTTTTAGGAGTTCTTTTTTGTTGAGCTTAGTTTGGATGCCTTATAGCTTAGTTATCGTCAGAATTTATCTTTGAAGACTAAGAAGTATGGTCATCTTCACCGAAAGAGATTCGAATAATCCTCAATGCGATTTTATTCTTTTTTTTTGTTATAAATATATTGTATTGTGGATATTCATTTAGTACTCCGCCGTAAATAAACTTTTTGAATAAGCTTATTTATTTTGGACTCTGACGTAAATATATTTATCTATTTAGTACTCCATTGAAAATAAGCCTCCTAAAGAAGCTTATCATTTCGGAATCCCGTTGTGGATAAATATTATCCCTAGTAGAAGATTATCTATAGTCGGTGCAATAATAACTTATAAGCAGCTTGTAGTAGTAGCTTATATAGCAGCTTACACAACAACTTTCTTTCTTCAATAAATAGAGGAGATTTCAGTTTATTATGTACATTAGTTTAAAGTTGAATAATATATCAGTCTCTCTCTATACTTGTCTTTGATTTATTTACTTTATAGTCTTTATTTTATAACACGTTATCAACAGGAGACTCTGCCATCTCGAGCAAATAATTTGAAAGTATCAAAGGTACAAACTTTCTTTTTCTAAATAATGTCAAATCTTTCTAAGCTTGAATTTGTAGCCCTTGATATATCTGGCAAAAACTGCATGTCTTGGGTGCTTGATGCTGAAATTCATCTTGATGCGATGGGTCTGGCATACACCATCAAGGATAAAAATCAGGCATCAAACCAAGATCGTGCCAAAATAATTATATTCCTATACCATTACCTTGATGAAGACTTGAAAATGGAATATCTCACTGTTAAAGATCTAGTTATACTGTGAAATAATTTGAAAGATAGATATGACCACATGAATATGATCGTTCTTGTACAAGCTCATTATGATTGGACTCACTTAAGGCTACATAATGTGCTTGTAGAAGTGAGCTAGCCCGTGCGTGGAGACTTCAAGGTATATCTTCCAGCGTCCGCAGACCTCGGAGTCCCCCTCTATCCCTATTATGTTGTTTCTCATTATTCTTATTAGACTTTGATGTATCGAGATACCTAGCAGTTCTTTTAGAGCTTATGCCGTATTTCTACCGGGTTTTGGGAGTTGTAACTATTTTGAATCGTAGTTTTATTTATTTCATATTTTGAGGTTGAGTTTTAGTTTTTTATTCAGTTATTCCGTAAAAAGATAGGCTTACTTAGTCTTAGAGATTAGGTGCCATCACCACATCATACGGAGGAAAATTGGGGTCTTGACAAGTTGGTATCAAAGCACTAGGTTCATAGGTGTTATGAGTCACAAGCAGGTTTAGTAGAGTCTCGCGGATCGTTACGGAGATATCTGTACTTATCTTCAGGAGGCTATGGAACTGTTAGGAAAAGCTTCACTTCTTTGATTCCATATCGTGAGAAATTCTGACTTCGGATTCTAAATTTCTGTTTTTGTATTCTCTCATAGATGGTGAGGACACGTACAACTGTATCAGATGTCCAGACACCCGTGCTCCCTGCTAGAGCCGCGAGAGGCCGGGGCCAGGGTAGGGGCCGAGGTCGTCCACGTGGTGCAGCCAGAGCACCCGCACGAGCTGTTACAGAGGAGCCACCAGTAGTTCCAGTTGGAGGGCATGCACCTGAGATGTCTGTTACTGCACTAGCCTTCTAGGAGACTCTCGCCCAGTTTCTGAGCATGTTCAGCACCTTGGCTCAGGCCGGATTGATACCAGTTACCCCTGCCACATCTCAGGCCGGGGGAGGAGCACATACTCCCGCCTTATGCAACCCAAAGTAGCGGTTCCAGGTAGACCAGGTTCCAAAGGTCATACACATACATCCAATAGCCCTAGTTCAGCGCACGGTTATGGCAACAGTTTCTGAGGAGGAGGAGCTCACGCTCGAGAGGTACAAGAAGTACCACCCTTCTACTTGCAGTGGCTTGGTTTCAGAAGATGCCTAGGGTTTTCTTGAGGAGTTCCACCATATCCTCCATACTATGGGTGTTGCGGAGTCTAGTGGGGTTTCTTTCACTACGTTCCATCTTAGAGGAGCGACCTATCAGCGGTGGCGAGCATATGAGTTGGGTAGTCCGGTCTAGGAAACATCACTCACTTGGACTCAGTTCTTAGATATATTCTTGAGGGAGTATGTTCCATAGATTCTCAGAGATGCATGGCGCACAGAGTTTGAGTAGTTGCGCCAAGTTTCTATGACCGTGTCAGAGTATGCGGTCCGGTTCAGTGATTTGGCCAGGCATGCACCAGCCTTGTTTCTTACTGTTCGAGAGAGGATTCATCGATTTATTGAAGGGCTCAACCCCAATATCAGATTTAGTATGGCCAGAGAGTTGGAGATAGACATCACTTACCAGTAAGTGGTGGGGATCGCTAGGAGATTGGAGGGTATGTTGACTCGGGATAGAGAGGAGATACAGGCCAAGAGGTCTCGAGAGTCTAGCATATATAGTGGTGCCCGTGCCCAGTTGCATCTCGTCATGGTAGGGGCTATGTGAGTCGCCCTATTCATTTAGCACTTCTACCTTTCGGCGGTATTTCGGCCACTCCTAGGCCTCATGCTTCTTATTATGCACCGCTATTGTCTAGTTCACCTGTTGTACGGGGTGCTTTCAGCGGTCAGTCCAGCCGATCAGGCCCTAGCCAGACACATCAGCCACGTCCTCCAAGAGCTTGTTTCGAGTGTGGGGACACTCGTCATGTGGTGAGAGAATGCCCCAGACTCAGGAGGGGTGCACCTCCATAGATTACTCAGGCACCACGTGCTCCACCGGGTCCTCAAGATATGGTGACATCACCAATTACCACCCCACATGCACAGCCAGCTCAAGGTGGAGGTCGAGTAGGTAGAGGTCTCCATAGAGGGGGAGGCTAGGCCAGATATTATGCCCTTCCTTCTAGGACAGAGGCAGTTGCATCCGATTCTATCATCAGAGGTATTGTTTCAGTTTGTCATAGATATGCACTGGTCTTATTTGATCCAGGCTCCACTTATTCCTATGTGTCATCTTATTTTGCTCCGTATTTTAGGGTATCCCGTTATTCTTTGAGTTCTCTTGTCTATGTATCTACACCCGTGTGTATCGGTCGTGTTTGGTTGTTGTATGTGGTTTTGAGAGTAGAGCTAATTTATTATTACTTAGTATGGTGGATTTCAATGTTATTTTGGGCATGGACTGGTTGACGCCCTATCACACCATTCTTGATTGTCATGCCAAGATGGTGACGTTGGCTATGCCAGGTCTACCGAGAGTGGAGAGGTACCTTAGATTATGTTTCTAGTAGGGTTATATCATTTTGAAAAGCCCAGCGGATGGTTGAGAAGAGGTATATTGTGATTCGTCGCGCATTGGTCTCGGTGCGGGGTTGATACAGGACGGTAGGGTGATTGCCTATGCGTCTAGACAGCTGAAGGTGCATGAAAAGAACTATCCTGTCCATGACCTTGATTTAGCATTTATTGTTCATGCCTTGAAGATCTGGCAACGCTATTTGTATGGTGTCCCTTATAAGGTCTATACCGATCACCGCAATATACAACATCTGTTTAAACAGAAGGATCTTAACTTGCAACAGCAAAGGTGGTTGGAGTTGCTTAAGGACTATGATATCACCATTTTCTATTATCCCCGGATGGCCAATGTGGTGACCGATGCCTTGAGTTACAAGACGGAGAGTTTGGGAAGCTTAGCATATCTACCAGTAGCAGATAGGCCTTTAGCCTTGGATGTTCAGGCCTTGGCCAACCAGTTTGTCGGATTGTATATTTTCGAGCATAGTTTTGGCTTGTGTTGTTTCTCAGTCTTCTCTTTATGATCATATCAGAGATCATCAGTATGATGACCCCTATCTGCTTGTCCTTAAGGACACAGTTCATCTCGGTGATGCTAAGGAAGTCACTATTAGAGATGATGGTGTATTACGGATGTAGGGCATGATATGAGTGCCCAATGCAGATGGTTTGCATGAGCTGATTCTTCAAGAGGACCACAGTTTGCGGTGCTCCATTCATCCAGGCACCGCGAAGATGATCAAGTCCCGAGGCAACATTATTGGTGGAGGAAAATGAAGAAGGACATAGTGGAGTATATGGCTCAGTGCCTAAATTGTCAGCAAGTGAAGTATGAGCATCAACGGCCAGGTGGATTGCTTCAGAAGATAGATATTCCGGAGTGGAAATGGGAGCGGATCACTATGGATTTCATTGTTAGGAACCCACAAAATCAGAGGATGTTTGATGTTGTTTGGGTGATTGTGGATAGATTGACCAACTCAGCTCATTTCATTCCTGTGGTTACTACTTATTCTTCAGAGCAGTTGGCTCAGGTTTACATTTACGAGATTGTCAGGCTTCATGTCATGCCTTTATCTATCATCCCTGACTGGGGTACGCAGTTTACATCACGGTTCTGTAGATCTGTACAATATATGTTGGGTACTCGGGTGGAGTTGAGTAGAACATTTTATCCTCAGATGGACGGGCAGTCCGAGCGCACTATTCAGATATTGGAGGATATGCTTTGTGCATGTGTGATGGATTTTAGGGGTGCTTGAGATCAGTTCTGGCCACTTGTAGAGTTTTTCTACAACAATATTTATCAGTCGAGCATTCAGATGGCACCGTATGAGGCTTTGTATGGTAGGCGGTGTCGGTCCCCGGTGGGTTGATTTGAGCCGGGTGAGGCTAAGCTATTGGGTACAGACTTGGTTCAGGATGATTTGAAAAATGTTAAATTGATTCAGGATCGACTTCATATAGCCCAATCCAGGCAGAAGAGTTATGCAGATCGGAAGGTTCGCGACATTACATTCATGGTTGGGGAGTGGGTCTTGCTCCGAGTTTCGCCCATGAAGGGTGTTATGAGGTTCGGGAGGAAGGGCTATTTGAGCATTAGGTATATTGGGCCTTTTGAGATTCTTGAGAGGGTTGGAGAGGTGGCTTATATCTAGTGTTCCATGTTTTCATGCTCCGGAAGTATCACGACCATTCGTCTCATGTGTTAGACTTCAACTCAGTCCAGTTGGGCAAGGATCTATCTTATGTTGATGAGTAGGTGGCCATTTTGGACAGACAGGTTCAAAAGTTGAGGTCGAAGGACATCACTTCAGTGAAGGGGTCATCTGGTCGAGGAGGCGACATGGGATACTAGCATGATATGCGCAACCGTTATCCTCATCTTTTCACCACTTTAGATATGTCTCTATACTCGTTTGAGGATGAACGTTTGTTTTAAGAGGGGGAGGATGTAATGATCCGGCCGGTCACTTTGAGAGTATTAGCCCTGAACCCCTATTTATTGCTCCCTATATTTCATACTGTGGTTACATGACTTGCCGGGAGGTTTGGCTTTTGGTTTCAGAGTAAAATGTGACACCTAATCCCTAAATTAGAGGGTTAAGTCGTATAAATTGACCGTAGTTTAGTTTGTGTGAAGATAACTCTGGAATGGAGTTTTGACGGTTCCAATAGCTCCGTAGGGTAATTTTGGTCTTAGGAGCGTGTCCAAATATTGATTTGGAGGTCCGTAGGTCACTTCGATGTAAATTGGCAAAAAGTGGAAAATAGGATGATTTTTGGAAAGTTTGGCCGGGAGTAGACTTTTTAATATCGGGGTCGGATCCCGATTCCCGAAGTTGGAGTAGGTATGTAATGTCAATTATGACTTGTGTGCAAAATGTGAGGTCAATCGGACTTGAAGGCTCGACTAGGTTCGTATGATGTTTATTGTTTGTAGGTTTGGTTGAGGTCATGGGGCCCTCGGGTGGATTTTTGATGGTTAACGAATTGGAATTTGGACTTGGAAGATGGCTCAAGCTTCAGATTTTCTGGTGTCTGGTTTCCTTCTACGCATTCGCGAAGGTGCTCCCGCATTCGCGTAGCGGAGTTTGATTGTCGCTGGAGTTTTGTCTTCGCGTTCACGATGTAGGTCCCGCGTTCGCGAAGTGTTGGAGTCTTAGGTCTACGTGTTTGCGAGAGGATCCATACGTTCGCGTAGAGGAACGGTCAGACATCAGGCGTTAAGCCTACATGTTCGCAATTGAGGCTCCGCGTTCGCGGAGGTCTGGGGCAGTGGCCATTGCATTCATGAGTCGGATCTCGTGTTCGCGTAAATGGTTTTCTGGGCATTAACGTTTTGTGCTTCGCGAACGCGAGGTTAATTCCGCATTCGCGAAGAAGAAATACATGGGCAGCAGATTCAATTTCAAAATTGAGGGTTTTTCTCTCATTGTTATTTTGGGACTTTGAGAGCTCGGATTGAGGCAAAGAGTTTGGGTGATTTTCAGAGAAAATATTTGGGGTAAGGATTCTTGACTAGTTTTTCGTTAATTCCCACTAATCTATCATTAATTTCTTCATTTAATTAAGGATTTGGGTTGAGAAATTGTGGGGAAAAGGTGTAAAATTCTTAGACCAAATTTTGAGCTTTTAATCGAGTTTTTGGTATCGGATTTGAGTAATGCTAGTATGGATGGACTCGTAGTTGAATGGGTATTCGAATTTTGTGATTTTTACCCGATTTCGAGACGTGGACCCGGGTCGACTTTTGGGGAGATTTTCTAATTTCTTGTTAAATTCATGATTTCATTATTTAGATTAGTTTCTTATAGTTATATTTATAGTATGTAATTATTTTTGGCTAGATTTGGGCTGTTCGGAGTAGGAAAATCTAGTCAAAGACATTCTTATTGATTGTTTGAGCGAGATTTGAGGTAAGTGACTTGTCTAACCTTGTGTAAGAAAAATCCCCTTAGGATTTGGTATTGTTGTGGAACTTTGTAATATGTGAGGGTCGTGTACGCGAGGTGGCGAGTGCGCACACATGCTAAATGTTAAAATTCCGGTTTATTCTAAGTAGTTTCCTTCCTATGCCTTAACTGAGTTACTTTAGCTTGTATAGTCTTTATGTTTAGTCTAATTCCACCTGTCTACATGTCTTATCTCCTTTTTGTAACTTGTACTCTATGTTTAGTTGCATTACCTGTTTTCTTGATTCCATATTCCTTATTTTACTATGGGATTCTTTACTTGAAATTATTATCGTTGAAATATCACTGTTTCAGTTGTTATATTTTGGTTTCCGTGATTATTGTTGAGATGACTGTTGGCGAGATAAGGTGGGCTCGATACACGTGGCTAGTAGGGACTACTAAAAGTCATACTATGTGATAAAGTTGTTTAAAATGCGACATGCTATTTCGGAAAAATTATTTTCAAAATACAAATATATAGGCTCCCGCGGTGATATAATTAAATATTGTGAGATATTTACTTTTGAGACTACGAGTCGGTACCTCAGAAGTGCCCCTGTTGATTTATTCTATTTGATGTATTGTTGTTGTTGTTGTTCCTTAACTTGTAAGATTTGTGCTTTCCTTTCATGTTCTAATTGTCTTTTCTTGATTTTGTGTAATTACAATCCGTAAATTCTCATTGTTTCACCTATCTATCATTTCATTATACTATTGTATCTTCTTCTTTGTTTCTTATTATTCCAGTAGGGCCCTGACCTGGCCTCGTCACTACTCTACCGAGGTTAGGCTTGGTAATTATTAGGTAACATTGTGGTGTACTCATACTACAATTCTGCTCATCCTTTTATGCAGATCCAGATACTGTCTACCAGACCAGGTATCAGTGAGCTAGCCCGTGCATAGAGACTTCAAGGTATATCTGCCAGCGCCCGCAGATCTCGGAGTCCCCCTATCCCTATTATGTTATTTTTTCTTATTCTTATTAGACTCTAATGTATAGAGATACTTAGCAGTTCTTTTAGATATTGTGACTTATTTCTACCGGATTTTGGTAGTTTTAACTATTTTAAACCACAACTTTATTTATTTCATATGTTGAGGTTTGAGTTTCAGTTTTATATTGAGTTATTCCGCAAATTGATAGGCTTACGTAGTCTTAGGGACTAGGTGTCATCAAGACATCCTACGGAGAAAAATTAGAGTCGTGATAATAGTGAACTATTAATGAAAAACCATGAAAGCCGGCCTATTGGTTTTTGTCCATTCCCTGAAGTGAATGAGACGAACTTCCACCAAGCTAAGCGTCGAAGAGGTCGTGATCGCAGTCGTGGTCATGTCCGTGGTCGGGGAAGAAACTCTAATTTTTGTAATTATAATGCACCAAAGAACCATCCTCACCACCAACAGTAAAAAAGAAAGGAACAAAAGCATGACGCAGTACAAATAACAAATACAACATGCTATAGATGTGGAGAAAAAAGGCACTAGTCACATACCTATCATACGACAAAGTACCTGGTTGAGCTTTATCAAGTCTCCCTAAATAAGACAGAAGAAAAAGTTGAAGCAAATTTTATTTCTGAAGATAATGTTGACTTCATGTATTTGGATGTAGCTGATTGCTTTGCATTCCCAGAAGGAGAAAAAAGTAATGTGATCGGTGATAAATCTGTAAAAAATTGAATATTTGAATTTTTGTTGTTTGTATTAGATAGTATGGTCATGTTAATGTAATACTTATACATAAATAAAAGTTATGCTTTGATAATGATGCTTACTATAATATTTACTTTATTTGTCATTTTATTTTGAAGAATATAGATAATCCTCAAATTATGTTTAGATCAAAGACCAATTATGAAGATATTTATGTAATTGATACTTGAACAACTCATGCCATATTCAAAGATTAGAAATAGTTTTCTTATTTGCATAAGGAAAAGGCAAATGTTTCTACAAATTCTGATAATATAAGTTTGATTGAAGGCTTCAGAAGAGCCACTATATTTCTGTCTAAGGGAGCAAAATTTATTATAGACAATGGATTGTTCTCTTTCAAGTCCTGAAAAAACTTATTGAGTTTTATAGATATCCCCCGGAACAAGTATCATGTTAAGATGATAGATAAAATGAGTGTGGAATATTTGTATTACAAAAAATGTTTCTGGGCAAAAGTACGCTGTAGAAAAATTACCAACTTTATATTTTGGCTTATACTATACAGAGATTAGTACAGTTGTAGCATACTCTATCGTAAATAAGAAGTTTACTGATTCCAATATTTTTGTATTTTGGCATGGCCGCTTGGGCCTTCCTAAATCAATAATGATAAGACGCATTATTGAAAATTCGAGTGGACATACATCAAAGAACTTGAAGATTCTTATAAATGATGAATTTTCTTGTGATGATTGTTATCAAGGCAAAATAATCATTAGACCATCACCAATGAAGATTGGCATTGAATCCCATGCATTTTAGAGCGTATATATGGAGATATATGTGGACCTATTCAACCACCTATTGTGTTTAGATATTCTATGGTCCTATTAGATGTGTCTTCAAGGGAATCTCATGTGTGCCTACTATCTTCTCACAACCTGGCATTTGCAAAGCTATTAGCATAAATAATTCGATTAAGGACATAACTTCCAGATGATCCTATAAAGGCTATTCCCCTTGATAATACTGAAGAATTCTCAACTCAATATTTTAATGATTATTGTCTTACTTGGGATAAAAGTTAAACATCTTGTAGCTCAGATCATACTCAAAATGGCCTTGTAGAGTCATTTATTAAACGACTGCAATTGATAGCATGACCACTACTTATGAAAATAAAGTTGCCCACTACTGTTTGGAGCCATGCTATCTTGCTTGAAGCATCACTTGTTCGTCTCAGCAGTGGCGGACCCAGGATTTATCCAAGCGGGTTCAATAAATATAATAACATTAGGGGAGATAGTAGTCAATAATAGGAATTACCGAGTAACAAAAAGTGAATTTGAATATATATATATATATATATATATATATATAACAACAACAACAACAACCCAGTATAATCCCACTAGTGGGGTCTGGGGAGGGTAGTGTGTACGCAGACCTTACCCCTACCCTGGGGTAGAGAGGCTGTTTCCAAATGACCCTCGGCATCCTTCCCTCCAAGAACTCCCCACCTTGCTCTTGGGGTGACTCGAACTCACAACCTCTTGGTTGGAAGTGGAGGGTGCTTACCATCAGAGCAACCCAC
>AWOL01S0204078.1:33407-66085 GCA_000715115.1 Nicotiana otophora
TATATATATATATATATATATATGCGCGTGTGTCTCAAAAGATAAGTTTCACTCAAAAGATAAGTTAATATAATAACAATCTAATGATTTTGAAACACTATAAATATAAATAAAGTAAGAATTAAAATTAACAGACAATTTACTTGAACAATAAAGAAATAAATACACAACAACAATAACAAACCCAGTTTGATGCTTTAAATGAGGTCTGGGGAGGGTAATATGTACGCAGACCTTACCCTATATCATAGAGATAGATATCTTATTTTCGATAGACCCCCGGCTCAAGGAACAATGAAGATAAAGCAATCAAGTAGCAGAGAATATTAGCTACAATGTAACATGGTAACGGGCGTGAATGCCACAACATGCATAATAAAAGAAATAAACACACAATTTAATAGAACAATAACTAAATTTAAAAAGAACTAATTGCAAAAAAAGAAGAAGAGAAAAAACGCAAGTTTACATAAAGTGCAAAATTAAGATATTAGAAACTATATACACAAAATTCACTAAAATAAAACTTTTAAAAGCTAAGTATTATTTACAAATAATAAATAATTAGAACAATTAAAAACAACTTTTATATGACAAATGGCACATAATAAACCTCAAAAGGAAAGAAAACCTTACAGTTTTAACATACATATTAGTAGACTGTACTAAATTAATAATAGCCACAGTAATACAGGGAGAAGGGTAACTGCGCAAAGATGTGAAGTGTGTGCATCCCCCGTGATTTTCGAAAAGTAAAAATACATGCCAAATAGGGTTCGAACTCATGCCCTGTACCATAAAATGACCCCGTTTGACCACTGAATTGCCATTACTTGATGGTCCAAGTGGCTTCAACATATCCGTTTGTGAATATAATTTACACATAATTAATTCGGTGAAACGTGTTCAATTGAACCCACTTGATACAACGTGGGTCCGCCCCTGCGTCTCTGACTGACTTATTATAATAAATATTCTCTTTCAAAAATCGGTTTTGGTCATGAACCAAATATTGCTCATTTAAGAATTTATGGATGTGTTGTATATGTGCCAGTAGCACCACCACATCACAGTAAGATGGGCTCCAGAGAAGATTAGGAATATATATTGGGTTTGAATCACCCTTTATTATTCACTATCTTGAACCATTGACGTGAGATTTATTTACTGCTCGATTTATAGATTGTCGATTTGATAAAATAAATTTTCCACAGTTAGGGGGAGAGAAAAAGGAAATAAAAAAAAATTGTGTGAAAAGTTGCATCATTATCTCATTTTGATCCACGTACCCCTATACGTTATCAGGAGGTCCAGAGATCATTCATTTATATAATATAGCAAATCAAATGCCAGACACGTTTATTGATTTGGAAAGAATAACTATGTCACATATTTCTGCAGAGAATGTGCTTATCCGAATTGATGTCCCAACAGGACCACCTTCTAGTGCCATAACTAAGGAACCTAAAGCACGCCTGAAGCGTGGTAGACTTTTTGGTTCTAAGAATCGAAATCCTAGAAAGAGAAAATCGACAAATTATCAAAATGATACTATGAAAGGATCTCCTAAATAGATCGAAGATCTAATTAGTTTTGAGATTCCTAAAGAAATCAATGAACCCGAGACTCAAGTGAGCGAAAAAATTTTAATAAGTTCTACTGGTAATGAAATTAATTTAAATCGATCTAGAATAATGGTGGATAATATTTTTGCATATAATATTGCACTTAACATTATGCAAGATAATGAGGATCTTGAACCTCGATCTGTCGAAGAATGTTGACAAGTATCTAATTGGCCAAAATGGCAAGAAGCAATTCAATCAGAATTGAACTCACTTGTTAAATGGGTGGTCCTTGTATCAGTAGTCCAAACACTTGCTGGTATAAACCCACTTGGTCATAAATAGGTTTTTATGCAAAAAAAAGAAATGATAAAAATGAAGTTTAAAGATACAAGGCTTGCCGTGTCGCACAAGTTACAGCAACCTGGAGTCGATAATGAAGAAATACATTCACCTGTTATGAATGCCATAACATTTCGATTCTCATCAATTTAGCACTACATGAACGACTTTAAATACATTTAATGGATGTTGTTACAATTTATCTATACAGTTCACTTGATAATGAAAATTCCTAAAGGGTTTAAAATGTCTGAAGCATATTCAAAATCTCGAAAAATGTGATCAATCAGATTACAAAGATCTTTGTATAGTTTTAAAGCAATCTGGACGCATGTGTTATAATCGCCTTCGTAAGTATTTGCTGAAAGAATATTACATAAATGATGTTATTTGTCCATGTATTTTTATAAAGAAAATGACATCAAAATTTGTTATACTTGCTGTTTATGTTGATGACATAAATTTTATTGGAACTTGTAACTACCCGACCGATCGTTTTGAGCTTTAGCATTTCGTACAGTGGTTCGAGGTCTTGTGTGGCTTAATATTGTGCATTATGACTTTCTTGTATGATTGGATTCAATTTTAGGATGTTTCGGGATTGATTTGGATGAGTGATTCTCATTTTAGAAACTTAAGTTAGAAATATTGACCGAGGTTTGACTTTTGTGAAAACGATCCCAGAATGGTATTTGGATGGCTCCGATAGGTTCCAATAGTGATTTTGTACTTGACTGTATGCCCAAAATTGAATTCGGGGGCCCCTGCTTTGGATAGTTTCGAGCCGTTCGGAGGTCGATTCGCGTGGGATGGCGTTTCGAGAATATTTCTTTGGCTTGCTCGATACTGATTTGGCTTGTTCGAGGTAAGTAACATATCTGAACTTGGAACTGAGTGTATTTATCTCGAAAACTATGATATTTGAGGTGTATTGAGGGTGACACACATGCTAGGTAACAGGTGTGTGTGCGTGCACCGGGTTATTCATGATCGGAATAGTTCTTAGGCTATTATATGCTTTGTTTTTCTATTATATTTCTTTGAAATCATGATTTCTCCACTTGTATGACTACGTGACTTATCACTCATGCTAGAAATCATGTCTACGCTATCTGTTTAATTAGTTGAGACATGCTAGTGCCTTTTTTCTATGTTGAGCTATTTGTCATAGCCGTAGTCACACTGATCAGTCATGATATTTATATCTGCATGTTACATCTCAGCTTTCTTGCTTTTTTTGATATGTTGTCTCACATGTTATTAGTGTCCTTGTACGTGATACGAGTTTGAGCTGAATTTGTGGCACTTTGTTATATTACGTGTTGTGTAATTGGGTTATGTTCTATGAGTTATTGGCATATGAAAACTTGAGCGGATTGATGATTGATGTTGTTCATATAGCCGTGTTGTGAACGATATTTGGATTGGGTTGCATGCTGCAATGGGTTATTATTTTGATCAGGTTGCACGCCACAATGGATTGATATTTGGATCGGGTTGCACGCAGCAACAGATTGATATTTGGATCGGATTGCACACCCAATATGCCATATTGGCTATTGATTAGCGCTTGGGCCAAGATACGCCCTCCGGAGTCTGATATTACAGTTAGCATAGGCACATTGATATACACATGCTTTAGTGAAGGGATTTTGAGCCATGTACCCAATGCTAAGTGATTGTGTGTGTGATGGCGAGGGGCATTTTAGCCATGCACCTAGAGTGTTCTGAGAGTGAGTGTACTTGATGATTTCTCTATGATGTTATTGGCTTGAAATGTATATTTGACATGTTGTCATAAAGATGTATTTTTCTCATGCTAGATGACAACATGGTCTTATTAACTTGACATGTATATTTGACATGTAGGCATAAAGATGTATTTTTCTCATGCTAGATTGAAACATGGTGTTATTGACTTGACATGTATACTTGACATGTAGGCGTGGAGATGAATTTCCTTGTGCTAACTAGTGAATGAAAAGTATTAGTTGTTGTTGAAATTTTGGAAAATTAACAAATCCCCGATAAACTCATATTTCAGTAATTTCGGTGTGAGCTTTGGGCTTTAACTGTTATACTCTATAGGCATGTCTAATTTCTCGTATTTGTGAACGAGATGATCATGATATCTTTTGAGTTATTTACTATTTCTAGCATTATCATATCTCTTGTTTTTATTGATTATTGATGTTGGTGTCACGACCCTAATTTTCATCCGTAAGATATCGTGATGACACCTAATCTCTAAGACTACGTAAGCTTAGCATACATGCATAATTTAACTGATATTGTAACGATACTTTCAATTTAACTAAAAGCTATCATAAAAGACTTTGCAACTCAACTGAACATAACTCCCAAAACCCGGTGATACCAAGTCACAAGCTCTACAAGAGTATACTGAACATCCCTATACAACAATATCTATAAAAAGAAAATGAAATAGAACTAGATTGGAACTAGATAGAGGGTGACTCTGAGGCCTGTGGACGTCGATAGGTATACCTTGAAGTCTCTGATCCAAGCTCGACTCAAAGGTTCCTAGGATGGTATGAGGTACCTGGATCTGCACAAAAAGATGTGCAGGAGTGTAGCATGAGTACACCATAACGATACCCAGTAAGTATCAAGCCTAACCTTAGTAGAGTAGTGACGAGGCCAGGTCAAGACACCTACTGGATTAAATAAAAAAACTAAAAAGGTATATGACAGTATGATAATAAAAAACAATGAAAATGATACAATGAAGAATTATAACAAGAATAATAACACTGAACTAAGGTAATTAAGACATCACGGAAGAAAACACATAATAAGAATGCCATGAAAGCAATGCAACAAAATACAAGTGATGTAAGCGAAAGGTATCAACAAGAATCACTACCGCGGTTCCGCCTCGTAGTCTCATTTCACAAATCAAATCACAATCCTTCCTTATATCACCGCGGAAGCCTTGCATTTAGTTTTGAAAATCATTTTCCCGAGATAGCTACCAGCGTTTTAGCCCACCTTATCACACCGCGTGGCTTCAAGTAGTCCCCCAACTAGAAACATGTGTATCAAGCCCACCTTATCTCACCGCATGCGTTTCAACCCCGAACATTATACCACCGCATGCGTATCAATATCACATCATATAACAAATCACACCTCAAGTGCCCAATACCACAACTTGCCCAAACAATCAACAATAATAGTGTTTTCATAATAAATAGCCCATGGCTCATCCATAATATGTACAAGAGTCTCAACAATAGCAACCGAAAGTGAATAACTCAAGAAGAATGGTATTTCAACAAATTTACTATGCTTCAATGTGAATCACGACCTTTATAACTTCAATACCAAATTAAACAATAAGATTTTCCAATAAATAACAACTTCAAGTAAAGGAACTCTACAGTTAAGTAATGAATAAGGAATTGAGAGAATAATAACTTCAATTAAACATATAAAGATAATTAGAATGTAAGAGATAACACTAGTATTAACGATGTCAAGTAGTATATGTAAAGATAAACTAATGATGATGAATATAACATGTTATGACAACTCAATTAAAGGCATGGGAAGAATCTTCATAGCTAAGACCGGTCAATTACTACATTTAGCCCATGTACACACTCGTCACCTTGCGTACACGGCTTCCACATATCACAATTAACACAAAGCAGCACCAATTCTAAGGGGGTAATTGCCCCGCACAAAGTTAGGCAAGACACTTACTTCAAACTACGCTAACTCGATCCACTAGTAAGCCTTTCACGCGATTATCCAACTCCAAATGGCTCGTATCTAGCCAAAACAATTTCATACAACAAATACAAACTATAGGAAGCTATTTCGAACAATAACTTTGAAATCTTTAAAGAGAAACAAAAAGTCAACTCAAAAGGTCAACCCCAAGCTCGCGTCTCGAAACCTGGCCAAACTTAGAAAATTCGAACACCAATTTGATAATGAGTCCATCCATACAAAAATTACTCAAATCCGACTTCAAATCACCTTTCGAATCCTCAAAATTTGGTCTAAGAAGTTTCACAATTTTCCCCATATTATCCAATCAAATAACTAACTAAATGACGAAAATAATAATAGATTCATGTATAATAGTCAAATCCGAGTTAGAATCACTTACCTCGATAATTTTCTTGAATATATCTCGAAACATTTTCACAAACCGAGCTTTCTAGGTCAAAAGATGAAGAATGGACTTAAACCCTCGAACACAACCTTGTCTGCCCAGCAATTGTCGCTTCTGCGGGCACACTGTCGCACCTGCGACCCCGTACCCGTGGACAAATATATCGTAGGTACGGTTCCCACTAAGTCTAGGCAAATCCGCTTCTGCGAAGGGTAACACGCACCTGCTCTTCTGCTCCTTCGAAACATGGGCGCACCTGCGCAGCTGCACTCGCGGAGGGTCTCCGCTTCTGCGACCCCAGGCGTGGGCTAGCCCTTTCCGCTTTTGTGATGCTTCACTCACACCAGTGAGTACACACCTGCAGCCACTCCCACCCCAGATGCGATGACACCAGTATAACTGAAGCTTCAACAAACAACTAAGTCCAAAATGATCTGATTTCAATCCGATTCACCCACGGGACCCCGTCCGAATATACCAACAAGTTACAAAACACATAACGGACCTACTCGAGGCCTAAAATCACATTAAACAACATCTATTCTAAAAGTTGCAACCCAATTCAAGACTATTGAAACTATGAACATCTAACTTCCAAAACTAATGCCGATTCGTACCAAAACAACTCCGATTGACCTCAAATTTTGCAAACAAGTCATAAATGACATGACGGACCTACTCCAACTTTCAGAATCAGAATCTGACCTCGATATCAATAAATTCAACTGCGGTTCAAACTTCTCAACCTTCCAAATCTTCAAATTTCTAACTTTTGCCAATTCAAGCCGAAACGACCTACGAACATCTAAATCAATATTCGGACATGCTCCTAAGTCCAAAATCACCATACGGAGCTATTAGAACCATCAAAACTCCATTCCGGAGTCGTCTACATAAAAGTCAAATTACGGTCTTCTCTTTCGACCTAAACGTCCAACTTTGAGACAAAGTGTTCCATTTCACTCTGAAACTCACCCGAACCAAAACTAAACACCCTGGCAAGTCACATAACCATAAAAATGTCCGGCCGGGTCGTTACATGCTTCCCCTCTTAAAACAAATATTCGTCCTCGATCGAGTATAGAGACATACCTAAAGTGGTGAAACGATGAGGATAATGGCTACGCATATCATGCTCGTCTTCCAAGTGGTCTCCTCGACTAATTGCCCCTCTACTGAACCTTTACTGAAGCAATGCTCTTGGACCTCAACTTTCGGATATGCCTATCCAAGATGGCCATTGGCTCCTCAACATAAGACAAATCCTTGTCCAATTAGGCTGGGCTAAAATCTAACACATGGGACAGATCACCATTATACTTCTAGGGGATAGAAACATGGAATACTGGATGAACTGCAGCTAGACTAGGTGGCAATGCAAGCTTGTAGGCCACCTTACCAATCCTCACAAGAATCTCAAAAGGTTTGATATACCGGGGCTCAACTTTCCCCTCTTCCCGAACCTCATAACAACCTGCATGGGAGAAACCCGGAGCAAGACTTGCTCTCCAACTATGAATGCAACATAACAAATCTTCCGATCTACATAACTATTCTACGTAGACTAGGTTGTACAAAGCTGATCCTGGATCAACTTGATCTTCTCTAAGGTATCTCAAACCAAATTCGTGCCTAATAACTTAGCCTCTCCCAGCTCAAACCAACTAACCGGGGAGCGACCCCATGTCCCATATAGGGCTTCATAAGGAGCCATCTGAATACTCGATTAGTAACTGTCGTTGTAGGCAAACTCCGCAAGCGGCAAGAAATGATCCCAAGAACCCCTAAACTCCAAAACATAGGCACGGAGAATATCCTCCAATATCTGAATAATGCACTCGGACTGTCCGTCCGTCTGAGGGTGGAATATTGTACTCAACTAAACCAGTGTTACTAGCTCGCGTTGTACGGCTCTCCAAAAGTGCGATGTAAACTGCGTACCTTGGTTAGAGATAATGAATACTGACATGCCATAAAGTCAGATAGTTTCGTGAATATAGACATGAGCCAGCTGCTATGAAGAATAAGCAATTACCAGCGGAATGAAATGAGCTGACTTGGTCAACCTATCCGCAATCATCCATACTTCGTCAAATATTTTGTGAGTACGTGGGAGCCCAACAACGAAATCCATGGTAACTCGCTCCCATTTCCACTCGGGAATCTCATTACTATGAAGCAACCCACATGGCCTCTGGTGCTCGTACTTCACCTGCTGACAGTTTAGTCACCGAGCTACATACTCCACTATGTTCTTCTTCATCCTCCTCCACCAATAGTTCTTCCTTAAGTCCCGATTCATCTTAGCGGCAACCAGATGAATGGAGTACCTCGAACTATGGGACTCTTGAAGAATCAACTCACGCAAACCATCGATGTTTGGCACACATAGCCGACCCTGCATCCATAACACACCGTCATCCCCAATAGTAATCTCCTAGGCATCGCCGTGCTGAACCGTGTCTTTGTTGACAAGAAAATTAGGGTCTCCATACTGACTCTCTCTGATACGGTCATATAGAGAAGACCGAGAAACTACGCAAGCCACAACTCGACTTTGCTCGAAAACATCCAATTTAACAAACTGGTTGGCCAAGACCTGAACATCCAATGCTAATGGCCTCTTCGCTGCCGGTAGATATGCCAAACTGCCCAAGCTCTCCGCCGTTCGACTCAAGGCATCGGACACCATATTGGCCTTCTCGACATGATATAAAATAGTGATATCAAAGTCTTTAGGCAACTCTAACCATATCCGCTGCCGTAAGTTAAGTCCTTCATTTTGAATAGATGTTGCATACTCCGACGGTCAATATAGACCTCATAAGGGACACCGTACAAATAGTGCCGCAAAATCTTCAGGGCATGAACAATAGCTGCTAATTCTAGGTCGTGGACATGATAATGTTTCTCACGAACCTTCAGCTGTCTAGACGCATAGGAAATCACCATTTTGTCTTGCATCAACACCGTGCCGAGGCCAATACATGATGCATCACAATACAAAGCTTAAGACCCCAAACCTGTAGGCAACACCAATACTGGGGCTGTAGTCAAAGCAGTTTTGAGATTTCGAAAGCTCTCCTCACACTCTTCAGTCCATCTGAAAGGAGCACCCTTCTGGGTCAATCTGGTCATAGGTGCATCAATAGATGAGAAACCGTCTACAAAACGACGGTAATACCCCGCCAAGCCAAGAAAACTCTGGATCTCAGTAGCTGAAGATGGTCTTGTCCAACTCTGCACTGTTTTAATCTTCTTCGGATCTACCTTAATCCCCTCATTCGATACTACATGACCCAAAAATACCACCGATTCAAGCCAGAATTCACACTTTGAAAATTTTGCATACAACTTCTTTTCCCTCAAGGCCTGGAGCATAATCCTCAACAATTTTGCATACAACTTATTTTGCCTCAAGGTTTGGATCATGATCCTCAGGTTCTGCTCATGATCCTCCCGGCTCCGTGAGTACAAGATGTCTTTATTAAACATAATGACGATTAGATCAAATAAGGCTAGAATACACTGTTCATCAAGTGCATGAATATTGATGGGTGTTGATCAGCCCAAATGACATCACAAGGAACTCATAATGACCATACCAAGTTATGAAATAGTCTTCGAAATGTCCGGATCCCGAATCTTTAGCTGGTGATAACCTGACCGCAAATAAATCATAGAGAACACTCTGGAACTTTGTAGCTTGTCAAATAAGTCATCAATATGTGGCAATGGATACATGTTCTTCACTGTATCCTTGTTTAATTTCCGATAATCAATACACATGTGCATACAACCATCTTTTTTCTTCACAAATAGAATCGAAGCACCCCAAGGTGACACACTTGGTCGAATGGAACCCTTATCAAGCAACTTTTGCAACTACTCCTTTAACTCCTTCAACTCCACTGGTGCCATACGATATGGTGGAATAGAAATGGGTTGAGTGATCGGCAACAAGTCAATACTAAATTGATATTCCTATTAGGTGGCATGCCCGGAAGATCTGCCGGAAATACAGCTAGATAGTCTCTCACTACCGAAACTAACTCAACGGTAGGAGTATCAACACTTACATCTCTCACAAAGGCTAAGTATGCATCATACCCCTTCCTAACCATCCGATGTGCCTTACGGAAGGGAACAACCCTGCTAGGAACATAATCCAAAGTACCCTTCCACTCCAACCACGGTAAACCTGGCATAGCAAACGTCACTGTCTTGGAGTGAAAATCAAAAGTAGCATGATAGGGCGACAACTAGTCCATGCCCAAAATAACATCAAAGTCTACCATACTGAGCAGTAATAAATCAACTCTGGTCTCAAAACCACCAATAATGACTAAACACCACCGGTACACACGGTCAACAACAATAGAATCTCCCACAGGTGTGGACACATAAACAAAAGAACTCAAACAATCATGAGATATACCAAAAATACAGATCAAATAAGACCGATGCATCTCTATGACAAACTAGAACAATACATGTGATAACTGCGTCTAATACAACCGCCTCCATCCTACTTGGAAGATCATAACATCTAGCCTAGACTCCCTCTCTAGGGAGACCCCTACTTGCGTGAACTCCACCCCTAGCTAGTTGTGCAGGTGGAGTGGCAATTGTCGTGGTAACCATGGCCTGAGAAGTTTGGAGATCTTATGGAATACATAGAGCATGAGTAGTCTATGGAGGTGCAACCCTCTAGAGTCTGGGACAGTCCCTTACCATATGAAAAGTATCACCATACTCAAAACAAGCTCTCAGAGGACATGGCTGCTAAAACTGGCTTGGGCCTAGTCTCTTGGACTGACCTCCGAAAGTACCCCTTGCATGAGGTGCACTAGATAGTGACGGTGCATAATAGGCAACCTGAGACTTGGGAGTAGCTGAAATACCACTGGAATCTGGAAGTGCTGAATGAACATGATGACTCACACAGCCTCTACCATGACGGGTTGCAATTGGGGCACGAACACCACTTTATCTGCCAGAATATTGAGGCCTCTTGGCCTACCTATCCTCTCTCTCCCAGCCCCGCATATGCTCCAATCTCCATGCTATCTCTACCACCTACTGATATAGGGTATATGTCTATAACTCTCGAGCCATGTTGAATCTAATGCCATAGTTGAGCCCCTCAATAAATCGTCAGACACGCTCTATGACTGTCGAAACTATGGGAGGTGCATGTCTGGACAACTCCCTGAACTTGATAGCATACTATAACACGGTTATAGCACCCTGGCGCAACTTCTTAAACTCAGCGCGCCATGCATATTAAAGGCTTTGGGGAACAAACTCTCTCAGGAACAACTCTGAAAACTGAGCCCATATAAGTGAAACTACCTCGGCGGGGCTACCCTTCTGAAAATCCCGCCACAACTGGTATGCTGGTCCCGACAGCTGGAAAGTAGTAAAAGCAATCCCACTTGTCTCCACTATACCCATGGTATAGAGAATACAGTGGAACTTCTCCAGAAAACCATGTGCATCCTTTGTAGCTAGGCCGCTAAAAGTAGGAGGATGGTACTTCTTGTACCTCTCGAGTCTGAGTTGTTCCTCCTCAAATGTCGCTTCCCTAACCTCGAGCTGAATTGGGACACCCGGCTGCACTGGTATAACCTCTGGGACCTGGTCAACATGGACCCGCTGCTCTGGGTTACAGGCCGCGGGTGTCTGTGCTCCTCCCCTAACCAGAGATATGGCTGGTGCAAGTGGGATCAACCCCGTCTGAGCTAGAGTACCAAACATGCTCAAGAACTGGGCGAGAGTCTCCTGAAGTGTAGGGGTAGCAATAGGCACCTCAGGTGTCTGCCCCCCAACTAAAACTACTGGTGGCTCCTCTATTGCAGCTCAGACACGTGCTCTGAATGCACCATACGCCCTTCTTTGGCTTCTGCCCTAGCCCCACCTTCTCGAGGCTCTAGCAAGGGACATGGGTGTCTGATCATCGGATCCAGCGGTGCGTGTCCTCACCATCTGTGAGCGAATAGAAAGATAATGATTTAGAATTGTGAAGTCAAAACATTTGCACGATAGGAATCAAAGAAGTGAAGTTTCCAAATAGTTCCAAAGCCCCTCGAAGATAAGTACAAACGTCTATGTACTAATTCACCTATGAACCTAGAGCTCCGATGTCACGACCCCAATTTCTCTCCGCAGGATGTCGAGATGACACATAGTCTCTAAGACTAGGTAATCCTAGCATACATGCAAAATTTAATTGAAATAGTAATGAAACTTTCAATTTAACCAAAATCTATCATAAAAGACTCTGCAAATCAACTGAACATAACTCCCAAAATCAGGTGATACCAAGTCATAACTCTACAAGAGTATACCGAACATCCTTATACAACAATATCTATAAAAAGAAAAATAAAATAGAACTAGATAGAGGGTGACTCCGAGGGCTGCGGACGCCTGCAGGTATACCTTGAAGTATCTGATCCAATATTGACTCATAGGTGCCTAGGCTCGTATGAGGTACCTGGATCGGCACAAAAAGATGTTCAAAAGTGTTGCATGAGTACACCACAACGATACCCAATAAGTATCAAGCCTAACCTCAGTAAAGTAGTGACGAGGCCAGGTCAAGACACCCTACAGTATGATAATGAAAAACAATGGAAATGATACAATGAAGAAATATAACAAGAATAAATACACTGAACTAAGGCAACTAAGACATCATGGAAGAAAACACATAATAAGAATGCCAAGGAAGCAATGCAACAAAACACAAGCGATGGAAACGAAAGGTATAAACAAGAATCACTATCGAGATACATCCTCGTGGTCTTATTTCACAAATCAAATCATAATGCTTCATTAAATCACCACAGAAGACTTGCATTTAGTTTTGAAAATTATTTTCCCGAAATATCTACCCGTATTTTAGCCCACCTTATCACACTGCGTGGCTTAGTAATCCCCCTACTAGAAACACGCATATCAAGCCCACCCTATCTCATTTCATGCATTTCAACCCTAATCCTTATACCACCACATGCATATCAATATCACAATATATCACAAATCGCACTTCAAGTGCTCAATACCACAACTTGCCAAAGAAGTCAACAATAATATTATTTCCATAATAAATAGCCCATGGATCAACCACAATATGTACAAGAGTCTCAACAATAGCAACTGAAAGTGAATAACTCAACAAGAATGGTGTTTAAACAAATTTACAACTTTTCCTTAATGTGAATCACGACATTTATAACTTCAACACCAAATTCAACAATAAGATATTCCAAGAAATAACAACTTCAAGTAAAGGAACTCAATGGTTAAGTAATGAATATGGAATTGAGAGAACAATAACTTCAACTTAACATGTAAAGACAATTAGTAAGTAAGAGATAAGGCAAGTACTAACGATGCCAAATAAAGCATCTGAATATAGACTCATGATGATGAATATAACATGTTGTTGTAACTCAATTCAAGGCATGGAAAGAATCTTCATAGCTAAAACCACTCAATTACCACATTTAGCCCATGTACACATCACCTTGCATGCACGACTTCCACATATCACAATTAACACAGAGCAACACCAATCCAAAGGGGTAATTACCTCACACAAAGTTAGGCAAGACACTTAGCTCAAAACACGCAAACTCAATCCACTAGTAAGCCTTTCCCGTGATTATCCTACTCCGAACGGTTCAAATCTAACCAAAATAATTTCATGCCATAAATACAAACTATAGGAAACTATTTCGAACATTAAACTTGAAATCTTTAAACAAAAACAAAAAGTCAACTCAAAATGTCAAATTCGGGCCCGCATCTCTAAATCCAACCAAACTTACAAAATTCGAAAACCCATTCGATAATGAGTCCAACCATAAAAATATTACTCAAATCCGACTTCAAATCACCTTCCAAATCCCCAAAATTTGGTCTAAGAAGTTTCACACATTTTCCCCAACTTTTGCAACTTAAATTCACTAATTAAATGACGAAAATAACAATGGATTCATGAATAGCCAAATTTGAGTTAGAATCACTTTCCCCAATGATTTCCTTGAAAACACCTGGAACACACCCTTTTTTGCCCAATGATTTTTGCTTCTGCGGGCACACTGTCGCACTTGCGACCCCGTATCTATGGAAAAATCCATAACATGTGCAGTTTCCACTAAGGCTAGGCAAATCTGCTTCTATGTAAGATAACATACACCTGGGCTTCCGCTCTTGCGGAACATAGGCGTACCTGCGTACCCGCACATGCGGAGGGCCTCTGTTTCTACGACCCCAGGCCTGCGGTAGCCTTTTCCGCTTCTGTGATGCTTCACTCGCACCAGTAAGTCCGCACATGCGGCCACTCCAACCACAAGTGCGATGACACCAGAACAACTGAAGCATCAACAAAAAACTACATCCAAAATGATCTGCTTTTAATTGGATTTACCCCCGGGACTACCAACAAGATTCAAAATACATAACGGATGTACTCGAGGCCTAAAATCCCATCAAACAACATCAATTCTACGAATCGCAACCCAATTCAAGCATATTATAACTATGAACATCCGACTTCCAAAACTAACGCCGATTCATACCAAAATAACTCCGATTGACCTCAAATTTTGCACACAAGTCATAAATGACATGACAGACCTATTTCAACTTTCGAAATTGAAATCCGACCCCGATATCATTAAAGTCAACTCCCAGTTAAACTTCTCAACTTTCCAAACCTTCAACTTTCTAACTTTCGCCTATTCAAGCTGAAACAACCTACGAACATCCAAATCAATATCCATACACGCTCCTAAGTCCAATATTACCATACTGAGCTATTGAAATAGTCAAAACTCCATTTCGGAGTCATCTACACAAAATTAAAACTATGGTCATATCTTTCGACTTAAACTTCCAACTTTGGGACAAAGTGTCCTATTTCATTCTGAAACTTACTCGAACCAAAACCAAACACCCTGGCAAGTCACATAACCACAATACAACATAGAGGAGGCAATATATAGGATAACAAATCTAAAATACTCAAAATGTCTAGCCGGGTCATTACATCCCACCCCTTAAAACAAACGTTCGTCCTCAAATCAGTACAGAGATATACCTAAAGTGGTTAAAAGATGAGGATAACGGCTACGCATATCATGTTCAGTCTCCCGAGTCGCCTCCATGACTGGTTGACCCCTTCACTGAAGCAATAATCTTCGACCTCAACTATCAGACCTGCCTGTCCAAGATGGCTAATGGCTCCTTAACATAAGACAAATCCTTGTCCAATTGCACTGAGCTGAAATCTAACATATGGGATGGATCATCGTGATACTTCTTAAACAAACCGGATGAACTACAGCTAGACTAGGTGGCAATGAAAGTTGTAGGCCACCTCACCATTCCTCTCAAGAATCGCAAAAGGTCTGATATACTTGGGGATCAACTTGCCCCTCTTCCCGAAACTCATAACACCCTTCATAGGCGAAACCTAGAGCAAGAACCTCTCTCCAACCATGAATGCAACATCACGAACCTTCTGATCTGCATAGTGCTTCTGCCTATACTAGGTTATACGAAGCCGATTATGGATCAACTTGACCTTGTCCAAGGCATCTCAAACCAAATTCGTACCTAAAAACTTAGTCTCTTCCGGCTCGAACCAACCAATTGGGGCACCATCTCCCATTTAGGGCCTCAAAAAGAGCCATCTGAATACTCGATTGGTAACTGTTGTTGTAGGCAAACTCTGCAAGCAAGAAGAATTGATCCCAAAAAACCCCAAACTCCATAACAAAGGCACGAAGCATTTCTTCCAATATCTAAATAGTGCGCTCGGATTGGCCGTCCGTCTGAGGGTGTAATGTTGTACTCAACTCAACCCGTGTGCCTAACTCACACTGTACGGTTCTCTAGAAGTGTGATGTAAACCGCATACCCCGATCAGAGATGATGGATACCGGCATGCCATGAAGTTAGACAATCTCGTGAATATAGACATGAGCCAGCTGCTCTGAAAAAAATGTAGTCACCACCAGAATAAAATGAGCCGACTTGGTCAATCTATCCACAATCACCCATACTGCGTAGAATTTCTTCTGTGTCTGTGGGAGCCCAACAACGAAATCCATGGTAACTCGCTCCTATTTCCACTTGGGAATCTCAAGCCTCTGGAGCCATCCACCTGGCCTCTGGTGCTCGTACTTCACCTCTTGACAATTTAGGCATTGAGCTACATACTCCACAATGTATTTCTTCATCCTCCTCCACTAATAGAGCTTCCTCAAGTCTTGATACATCTTAGCAAAACCTGGATGAATGGAGTACCGTGAACTGTGGGCCTCCTGAAGAATCAACTCATGCAAACCATCCACATTGCGCGCACATAGCCGGCCCTGCATCCGTAACACACCGACATCCCCAATAGTAACCTTCTTAGCATCGACGTGCTGAACCATGTTCTTGTGGACAAGAAAATCGGGGTCTCCATACTGACACTCTCTGGTACGATCATAAAGAGAATATCGAGAAACTACGCGAGCGAGAACTCAACTTGGCTCCGAAACATCCAATCTAACAAACTGGTTGGCCAAATCTTGAACAGCCAATGCTAATGGCCTCTCCGCTACCAGTAGATATGCTAAACTGCTCAAGCTCTCCTACTTTCGACTCAAGCCATCGGCCACCACATTGCCCTTCTTGGGATAATATATAATAGTGTCATAGTACTTAAGAAACTCTAACCATCTATGCTATCATAAGTTAAGGTTCTTCTATTTGAATAGATGTTGCAGACTCCGGTGGTCAGTATAAACCTCACAACGAATATCATATGTAATGACATGATTGATAGTTTTGAGTTATAGCATGTTGTTAGGTAGTTTAAAACCTTGAGTAGCTTCACTTCATGTTTTATAACTTGTACGTGTGGTTGGAATTGAATTTCGGAAGGTTCGAGGTTGATTTGGATGGAAAATGCTCAATTCGGAAGCTTTAAGTTGGAAGAGTTGACCAAGGTTTGACTTTTGAGTAAACGACCTCAAAATCAGGATTTGAAGGTTACAATAGATTCGTATGATGATTTAGGACTTGGGCATATGTTCAGATTGAGTATCGGGTGGTCTAGGAGCATTTCAGGGCTTATTGTGGAAAGTTGGCACTTCGAAGGTTTTAGAATTTCCTAAGTATGTTTGAAGTGGACTTTGGTGTTATCGATATTCGTTTTGGATTTTGAGAATTGTAATAGGTTCGTATCGTGATATATGAATTATACGTAAAGTTTGGCGTTATTCCCAAATATTTATGTGTAATTCGGACGCGTTCGTCGAAGTATGAATGTTTGAAAGTTAAAAGGAGGATTGGATCGTCGATTCATGGTTTTGATGTTGTTTAGTGTGATTTGAGGCCTCGAGTAGGTTTGTATTATGTTTTGGGACCGGTTTGTATAATTAGACGGGGTCCCGAGGGCCTCGGGTGTGTTTAAGATGTGTTTAGGTTGTATCACGCTCTTATTTGATGTTTTAACGTTGCTTATTTGGACATAAAGGGTACCACATTGATACAAAGACATTTGATTTGTTATTGTATTGAACAATGATTTTGGGCAACGCTGGAATGGTTCTTGGCACGTTTGAGGACGAATGTATGTTTAAGTGGGGGAGAATGTAACGACCCAATTGATAGATTTGAGCTCTAGCATATTGTTTGGTGGTTTGAGACCTTGAGTAGCTTCACTGCATGTTTTATGACTTGTACGTGTGGTCGGAATTGAATTTTGAGAGGTTCGAGGTTGATTCGGATGGAAAATTCTCATTTCGAAAGCTTTAAGTTGGAAGAGTTGACATAGGTTTGACTTTTGAGTAAACGACCTTAGAATCAGGATTTGAAGGCTTCAATAGGTTTGTATGATGATTTCGGACTTGGGCGTATGTTAGGGTTGAGTATCAGGTGGTCCGGGAGCATTTCAGCGCTTATAGTGGAATGTTGGCAATTCGAGGGTTTTAGAATTTCCTAAGTTTGGTTTGAAATGGACTTTGGTGATATCGATGCCCGTTTGGGGTTCTGAGTCTTGTAACAGGTTCATATCATGCTTTATGACTTGTACGTAAAGTTTGGCGCCATTCCTGAATGTTTAAGTGTAATTTGGACGCGTTCGTCGAAGTTTAAATGTTTGAAAGTTAAAATGAGGATTTGATCATCGATTCATAGTTTTGATGTTGTTTGGTGTGATTTTAGGCCTCGAGTACGTTCGTGTTATGTTTTGGGACTGGTTTGTGTAAATGGACGCGGTCTCGGGAACCTCAGGTGTGTTTTGGATGTGTATGGGTTGTATCACGCTCTTACTTGATGTTTCAACGTCGTTTCTTTGGACATTAAGGGTTACATATTGATAAAATGAACTTTTATTTGTTAGGATTGAACTATTAGATCCGTATCATAATTACGGAATCATAGCAATAAGAATCGTCGAATTCTGAGGTCGTATGAGAGAGTTATGCCCATTTACGTGTCGGGAAAGATTGCTGGTTTCTGGTGCGGACTTTGTTCTTCGCGAACGTGAGGGAGGTACCGCAAAAGTGAAGAGGAAAATTTGGGTTGCCTGGACAACGTGAAAAATTTCTCTTCGTGAACGCGAAGATCAAAAATCGCCTGGACAGTGTTTTAATTGGGCAGATCGAGCATATTAGTATTTTGAGCATATCTTGAGTTCTAGAGCTCCGTTTGAGATGATTTTTGCGGAGTTGTTCTCTTGTCAACAAGGGGTTAAATATATGACCTTTATTTTGATTTGTTTCCATTATTAATTTCGTTGGATATCATTTTTATCCGTATTTGGATTGTAGAAATTGGGGTTTAATTTTGAGCCCCAAAGTTATGAGATGTTAAATCCTTGATTTCAGGGTCGATTCATGGACGAAAGTGGATGAGTTTTGGAATACATACTATATTAGTTATGGGTAATAATTATTTTCGATAATATTTGGAATCTGAACGCGTGAGCCCGGCAGTTGACGTTTCTTGAGGAGTTGGGAATTTATTTCTAATTATTAAATTACGACTATTGGAGTATAATTTAATTGGTTTGCACATTGATTGATTAGGTTTGGATCGTTTAGCATCGGTTTGAGGTGTTAGAATGGCGTTGAAGCCGGTTATCAGATTTCGGAGCAAGAAAAGTCTCATGTCTAACCTCGTGAGGGAGAAATTACCCCATAGGTGTTATATTTGTTATGTGCTACATGTTGTGAGAGTCGCATGTATCAGGTGATGAGTGTCTGTGCGTATGCTAGAATTCCTGTTTATGTCCGGGTAGACTTAGACTCACGCCATGCTAAATTGTATTATTTGTGTTATTCTTGCATGTTCAATTGCTTTAATTCGCATTATGACATAAGACTAGACGCGTGTAAAGTAATGGACTCACTATTTTAGATACTTGACAAGCTATTTGTTCAGCCGTAGAAATTTTAACTTCCCTTACTGATTTATTCCGCGTTGTGCTTATCCATCAGAAAGTTTTCTTCGATCTCATAACTCACATGTATTTTCGTGAGTAGGGGTCAAAGACCCGAGGTTCATATTCTAATGGGATCGGGTCGTTCGCCATGACAACTTCATGAAATACTCTTATGGGATCGGGTCATTCCCCTCGGCAGTATCATGTAACACACTCTTATGGGATCAGTCTGTTTGCCTCGGTAGGACATTGAAACACACTCTTATGGGATCGGGTTGTTTGCCTCAGCAGGATAGTGTAACACACTCTTATGGGATCGGGTTGTTTGCCTCAGCAGGATAGTGTAACACACTCTTATGGGATCAGGCCATTAGCCTCAGCAGAATATTATAACACACTCTTATGGGATCGGGCCATTCGCCTCGACATTTCTCTGAAACACGCTTATGGGATTAGGACGCTCGCCTTGGTAGAATCGTGCAAATTACTTAATAAGGAGTCTGCTTACTCATTAATTTCTTGATTTGAGATGTGCCTGTTGATTGGGTATTGACCATTACGTAGTCCATTTGAGGAAGTATTCGATAATTGAGGAAATTGTGTTCATTGTTCAACTGTAGATTGTATAATTTGCCAATATTTGTACTCATTGTTTACTTACCATATTTTATACTTGTCTACTTTATTATATTTCATTTACTGGACCATTAGTAAGTGTCAATGTCGACCCGCCATCACTACTTCTCCGGAGTTAGGTTAGATACTTACTGGGTACGCGTTGATTTACGTACTCATGCTACTCTTCTGCACCTATTGTGCAAGTATATATTTCTGGTGGTCTTTTGGGCGCAGAGGCACAACAATTACGAGGACTTTACGGTGAGCTGCATCTCATGTTATGGTTCGCAGTATACAGAGTCACCATCATAATTATCTATATTATCCTGTCTATCTTGTATTCCAGACAGATGTTGTATTTTTATTATATTTCCTAGTAGATGTTCATGCACTTGTGACACCGGGTTTTGGGGGTGTTCTAGAATTTGTTTATGGATTGTTTTATATTGACACACTTTTAGTTTATATTTTAATTAGAATGTACGTATCTACGATTTTTAAATACATTGATCTCTCTATCTAATAAGGTTCATGATTTAAAAATAATAAAATGAATAATTAAGTCGGTAGTTCACCGTTGGCTTCCCTAACAGCGACGTTGGACGCCATCACGACCTATACTGAATTTTGGGTCATGACAGCTTGGTATCAGAGCGCTAGGTTTACTTGGGTCTCACGAGTCATGATAAAGTCTAGTAGAGTCTTGTGGATCATTACAGAGACGTCTGTACTTATCTTCGAGAGGCTACATGTTTGGAGCACTTCCTTTCTTGATTCCTCGTCATGCGATTTGGTTCTATTGAAGCTTATGCCTTCATTTGGGAATTGAGGAGTTGTAATGGTACTGTAGATATGGTGCAGGATATTTCTCTCTGCATATTCGAGTGGGCTATTATCGTCTCCTTGTGGATGGGTATTATGCCATTTCAGTCTAGTATTGATGTTGCCTACTGTCGAGATTTGATATTTCCGAAATTGGTGGAATTCTTGTTAATATTGTGGTGTCTCCGTCCTTGATTGAATGCATTGAGGCTCATCGAAATGTTGGTCTTAATTTGTTAAACTCTGGGCATGGTGTTGTGAGATGGAACCTAAGAGCAATCTATCAGAGATGGTTGTGTGTTGCGACTTCAGGATCAAATTGGCGCTTCCAATGCTGGTGGTTCAAGAGAGATGATCTCTGAGGTGCTTTCGATGCTTAGGAATTTTGAATGTGACGAGAAGGGATTGATTGGAATGTAAGAAAAAGTGAAGTGTTCGATCATTGTTTTGGACGCAATATGGCTCTGAGTTTCAAATATAGTGTTGAACCTTTAGGTGATGTTAATGAATGAAAAGATTCTTACAGATGGCAGATCAGTGTGGACCTAGGGAGGTTAGTCGATTTCATGATGGATTCAACTATAGAAATGACGTTGGAGGAGGTCCATATAAGGGTACACATGTGGGATATCTCCTGTGAGTAGGTTAGCGGTTGCGTGATTTTGATGAGGTTCGTACGAAGAGTTCTACTTTTTGCCCAATATGGGATGAATGTACTGCGAGGTGAGCTTGGATTGCTTGAAGAAGATGGAACGACTGTTAGGAGGTCGTGTGTACGATTATGGCGGATAATTCGGGATGTATCATGATTAGACCAACAAGAACTTATGAGAAATTTGGCTGAGCAACAGTGTGGGATCATGGGAACTGGGAAGAAGAGGTCGTTGTGCGGTCGAGTTCTATGTGGTTGTATCATAAAGCTAAGTGGGGGAACCCACCGTCTATGAGTGAGCCACATAGTTGTGTGCCTGTATAGTTTATGGTTATCGGTGCAGGTGTTGAGGATGAATAAAAAAAATTTCTTCCTATAGATGTGATGGGCAAGGAAAATAATTCATCTGGTTGCTTCTTCGAAAGTGTTCATGTTCTAGCAGAGAACTAGAGATTGGTTACCTATTCGGGACCAAGTCAGAGTGGGTGACTCTTAACAATGGTTCTAGTGGATTCAAGAATTAAAGTGCAGTATTTAAAGATTTTTGGGTTTGTTATGTGGCTGAGGACTTGGGTTTTGCAGCAGATTGTGAGGAATACTTGGGAAATTTCTATGTTATCATTGGGTCTACGGTGTCGTGTTAGAGAAATGGGAGAAAAAAACTTCGGATTCTCAGGAGGTCTTTCAGAACGGTTGTGTTAGTTGGAGAAATTATTGAATGCATAAGGAGGGTATGAGATGGCTGATGGGTATTGAGACGAAGTGGTCTCGTGATTTGGGTCGCTCAGGATGAGTGTTGTTTGAGGTTCGTTATGTGTTTGAATAGAAATATTATTTCAAAGGCAAGTCAAGAGTAAATTGGAAGGAGTGGCGTCAGCTAGTAATGGAGTATGGTCCGTTGTGTGTTGTAATTATTCTTCTAAGATGAGGGGAGTAAAAGGGGTTATAGCCGATGAAGTGTTTATTCTACTAGTGTTTCGGGGGTTATGATGAAATTATTGGACTCTCGCGTAGAGGCATGATATGTGCAGTGATGGGTAGGGAAATGGGAAGTTGAGGATCAAGGTTGCGGTTCGGTTTTTGCAAGAAGGTCACGAACTTGGAGGAGCAAGGGGATATTTCAGAAGATCAGAGTATGCTGGCACTGTTCCCTATACATATTTTTGTGTGTCTTGCTTCTCATCTCTGAGAATGGTTTATAGCATCTGGTGGCCATTTTATTCGTTACGCAGACTGTGTAGTTGTTTGCTAGGGTTCGTTCTTCCTTATGTGTCATGTTCGGTTTATAGCTTATTAGAGCATTGATGGCGTCATATGAGATTTTATTCAGTGTTTGAGGTGGCTTATTGCCACAACAACTTGTATTGGGTGAGACGAGTTTATTGGACCTGAAATCAGTGCGATCAGTTATGTAAGGTATACTAAAGAGGAAATGTCACCATTCAGTTCAGAATGAGGCAAGGGATCCTGTCAAGTGGAGTGACTCTATGAGTTATTAATTTGGAAGGCAGTTATGAGCTTCTACGGGCCGCTCTCATCATTGCAATATCACGAGGGTTGGATCAGGGCTTATGCGTGTTATGAGGTATAATATGGGCATTAGGATAGTGAATTTGAAGCTTCTACTATTAGAGGATGTTATTATGGGCATACAAATTATGATGTGGATTGTGTGATTTCAGCATGGGTGCATGTTCATATTAGGTAAAATGGGTTGAGATTGATATATTGTTCGTATGTTAGAATCAGGCCTCGTAGAGAATTTTGGATGTTGGAATTTTGTTCTAAGGATTCTGGGCTAAGGTAGCAGGAATGATCTTCTGTCTAGCACGAGAAAATGTGCTCATATGGGTTGTGGTGACACGGGTAGGTGCACGGGGTGTTAAGCAGTGATTTTGGGCAACTATGGAATGGTTTTGTACGTTCGAGAACGAATGTATGTTTAAGTGGGGGAGAATGTAATGACCCGATTGATCATTTTGAGCTCCAGCATGTCGTTTGGCAGTTTGAGACCTTGAGTAGCTTCACTTCATGTTTTATGACTTGTACGTGTGGTCAGAATTGAATTTCAGGAGGTTCTGGGTTGATTGGGATGGAAAATTCTCAATTTGAAAGCTTTAAGTGGGAAGCGTTGACTCAAGGTTTGACTTTTGAGTAAACGACCTCAAAATCGGGATTTGAAGGTTCCAATAGGTTTGTATGATGATTTCGAACTTGGGCGTATGTTCGGGTTGAGTTTCGGGTGGTCCGGGAGCATTTCAGCGCTTATTGTGGAAAGTTGGCAATTTGAAGGTTTTAAAATTTCCTAAGTTTGGATTGAAGCGGAACTTGGTGTTATTGATGTCCATTTGGGGTTCTGAGCTTTGTAGTAGGTTCATATCATGATTTATGACTTGTACGTAAAGTTTAGCGCCATTCTGGATTGTTTAAGTGTAATTCGGACGCGTTCGTCAAAGTTTGAATGTTTGAAAGTTAAAAGGAGGATTTGATCATCGATTCATTGTTTTGATGTTGTCTGATGTGATTTGAGGCCTCGAGTAGGTTTGTGTTATATTTTGGGATTGGTTTGTGTAATTGGATGGGGTTTCTGGGGCCTCAAGTGTATTTCAGATGTGTTTGGGTTGTATCGCGCTCTTATTTGATGTTTCAACATCGTTTCTTTGGACATTAAGGGTTCCATATGGAGAAAATGACATTTTATTTGTGATTGGATTGAACCATTAGATCTGTATCGTAATTACGGAACCATAGTAATAAGAATCATCAAATTCCGAGGTTGTATAAGAGAGTTATGCCCATTTCCGTGTCGTGACAAATTGCTTGTTTATGGTGTATACTTTGTTCTTCGCGAACAGGAGGGAGGTCCCACGAACATGAATAGGGAAATTTGGGTTGACTGGTCAACGAGAAAAATTGTGGTGTCCCGCGAAGGCGAAGAACAAAAATCGCCTGGACAGTGTTTTAAGTGGGCAGACCGAGCATTTTAGTATTTTGAGCATATGTTAAGTTCTAAAGCTCCATTTGAGGTGATTTTTGCGGCGTTGTTCTCTTCCCAACAAGGGGGTATATATCTGACCTTTATTTCAATGTTTTTCCATGATTAGTTTTGTTGGATATCATTTTTATCCGTATTTGGATTGTAGAAATTGGGGTTTAATTTTGAGCCCCAAAGTTATGAGATGGTAAATCCTTGATTTGAGGGTCAATTCATGGACGAATTTGGATGATATTCGGAATACATACTACATAAGTTATTGGTAATGATTATTTTCGATAATTTTCAAAATTCGAATGCGTGAGCCCGACTGTTGACTTTTCTTGAGGAGTTGGAAATTTATTTCTAGTTATTAAATTATGAGTATTGGAGTACATTTTGATTGGTATGCACGTTGTTTTATTAGGTTCTGATCGTTTGACATCGGTTTGAGGTGTTAGAAAGGTGTTGAAGCCTGTTATCGGATTTCGGAGCAATGTAAGTCTCCTGTCTAACCATGTGAGGGGGAAATTACCCCATAGGTGTTATATTTGCTACGTGCTACATGTTATGAGAGTCGCACGTGTGAGGTGACGAGTGTGTATGCGTATGCTAGAAGTCCTGATTATGTAGGGGTAGACTTAGACTCACGCCATACTAAATTATATTATTTATGTTATTCTTGCATGTTCAATTGCTTTAATTTGCATTATGACCTGAGACTAGACTCGCGTAAAGTAATGGACTCCCTATTTTAGATACTTGACAAGCTACTTGTTCAGCCGTAGAAATTGTATTTCCCTTACTGATTTCTTCCGCGTTGTGCATATCCATCGGAAAGTTTTCTTCAATCTCATAACTCACATGTATTTTAGTGAGTGAGGGTCAAAGACGCGAGGTTCATATTCTAATGGTATCGGGTCGTTTGCCTCGGCAATTTCATGAAATACTCTTATGGGATCGGGCCGTTCGCCTCGGCAGTATCATGTAACACACTCTTATGGGATTAGGCCGTTCGCCTCGGCAGGATATTGAAACGCACTCTTATGGGATCAGGTCGTTGGCCTCAGCAGTATATTGTAACACACTCTTATGGGATCGGGCTTCGCCTTGGCAGGATATTGTAATACACTCTTAAGGGATCAGGCCATTCGTCTTGGCAGAATATTGTAACACACTCTTATGGTATCAGGCCATTCGCCTCTGTAGTATCATGTATCATATTATTATGGGATCGGGCCATTCTCCTCGACATTTCTATGAAATACTCTTATGGGATTAGGTCGCTCGCCTCGGTAGAATCGTGCGAATTACTTAATAAGGAGTCTGCGTACTCATGAATTTCCTGATTTGAGATGTGACCGTTGATTGGGTATTGACCATTACGTAGTCCATTTGAGGAAGTATCCGATAATTGAGAAAATTGTGTTCATTGTTCAACTGTAGATTGTATTATTTGCCAATATATGTACTTATTGCTTATTATCATGTTTCATACTTATCTACTTTATTATATTTGATTTACTAAACCACTAATAAGTGTCAATGTCGACCCGTCGTCACTACTTCTTCGGGGTTAGGCTAGATACTTACTGGGTACGTGTTGACTTACGTACTTATGCTATACTTCTGCACTTGTTATGCAGGTATATATTTTTGGTGGTCTTTTTGGCGCAGAGGCGCAACTATCATGGAGACTTTACGGTAAGCTGCATCCCATGTTATGCTTTGTAGTATATGGAGTCTCCGTCATAATTATCAACATTATCACGTCTATCTTGTATTCCAGATAGATGTCACATTTTTATTATATTTTCTAGTAGATGATCATGCACTTGTAACACCGGGTTTTGGGGGTGTTCTAGAATTTATTTATGGATTGTTTTATATTGACACACTTTTACTTTATATTTTAATTAGAATGTATGTATCTACAATTTTTAAATGCATTGATATCTCTATCTAATAAGGTTATTGATTTTAAAAATAATAAAATGAGTAAATAAGACGGTAGTTCACCGTTGGCTTGCCAGACTTTGGGTGCCATCATGGCATGTACTGCATTTTGGGTCATGATAGCTTGGTATCGGAGTGCTAGGTTCATTAGGGTCTCACGAGTCATGAGAAAGTCTAGTAGAGTCTTGCAGATTGTTATGGAGACGTCTGTACTTATCTTCGAGAGGCTACAGGGCTATTGGGACCAATTCCTTTCTTGATTCCTCGTCGTGCGATTTGGTTCCATTGAAGCTTATGCTTTCATTTCCTTCCTACTCATTCTTATACGATGTTGAGCGCTTGTTATCAATTGGGCATCGAGGAGTTGTAATGGTACTATAGATGTGGTGCAGTATGTTTCTCCATGCGTATTCGAGTAGGCTATTATCGTCGCCTTGTAGAGGGGTGTTCTGCCATTTCATTCCATTGTTGGTATTGCCTACTGTCGAGATTTGATATTTCCAAAATTGGTGGAATTCTTGTTAATATTGTGGTGTCTCCATGCTTGATTGAATGCATTGAGGCTTATCGGCATGTTGGTCTTCATTTGTTAGCCTCTAGGCACGGCATTGTGAGATGGAACCTAAGAGGAAGTTATCAGAGATGGCTGTGTGTTGCAACTTTAGGATCGAATCGGCGGTTCCAATATTGTGGTTCGAGGGAGATGATCTCTGAGGTGGTTTTGATAGTAAGGAATTTCGAATGTGACGAGAAGGGCTTGATTGGAATATAGGAAAAAGTGAAGTGTTCGATCATTGTATTGGACGCAATACAGCTCCGAGTTTTAAACATAGTGTTGGACCTTCAGGTGATGTTAATGAATGAAATGATTCTTATAGATGGCGGATCAATGTGGACCCAGGGAGGTTAGTCGATTTCATGATGGATGCAACAATAGCAATGACGTTGGAGGAGGTCGACATGAGGGTAAACAGGTGGGTTATCTCCTGTGAGCAGGTTAGCGGTTCCGTGACTTTGATGAGGTTCCTACGGAGAGTTCTACTTTCTGCCCAACATGGGATGAATGTACTGCGAGGTGAGCTTGGATCGCTTGAAGAAGATGGTATGAGGTTTAAGAGGTCGAGTGTACGATTGTGGCGGATAATTCAGGATGTGTTATGATTAGACCAACAAGAACTTATGAGAAATGTGGCTGAGCAACAGTGTGGGATCATGGTAACTGGGAAGAAGAGGTCGTTGTGGGGTCGGGATCCATGTGGTTATAGCGTAAAGCTAAGTGGGGGAACCCACCGTCTATGAGTGAGTCACGTAGTTATGTGCCTGTATAGTTTCTGGTTATCAGTGTATTGGTGGATTAGTTATGACCAAGAGGACAAGTAATTTTGGGTAAGGAATTTGACATGTATATGTTACATTTTGCCTTATTGATTCAGGTGGAGGTGTTGGGGATGACTCAAAATTTATTCTTCCTGTGTTTGTGATGGGCAAGGAAAAGAATTCATCTTGTTGCTTCTTCGAAAGTGTTCATGTTCTAGAAGAGCACTAGAGATTGGTTACATATTCGGGACTAGGTCACAGAGGGTGACTCTCAATAATGGTTCTAGTGGGTTCAACAATTAAAGTGCGGTGTTTAAAGATTTTTGGGTTCGTTATATGGATGAGGACTGGGTTTTGCAGCAGATTATGAAGAATACTTGGGAAATTTCTATGTTATCATCGGGTCTACAGTGTCATGTTAGAGAAAGGGAAGAAACAACTTCGGTTTCGCAGGAGGTCTTTTAGAACAGTTGTGTCAATTGGAGAGACTATTGAGTGCATAAAGAGGGTATGCGATGGCTGATGGGTATTGAGCCGATATGGTCTCATGATTTTGGTTGCTCGGGATGGGTGTTGTTTGAGGTTCGTTATGTGTTAGAATAGAACTATTATTTCAAAGGCAAGTCAAGAGTAAATTGGAAGGAGTGGAGTCAAATAGTAATGAAGTATGGTCTATTGTGTGTTGCAATTGTTCTTCTGAGATGAGTGGAGTGAAAGGGGTTCTAGCCGATGAAGTGTTTATTCTACTTGTGGTTCAGGGGTTATGATGAAATTCTTGGACTCTCGCGTAGCGGCATGATAGGTGAAGTGAGTGGTAGGGAAATGGGAAGTTGAGGATCAAGGTTGCGGTTCTGTTTTGAAAAGAAGGTCACGAACTTGGAGGAGCGGGGAAACATTTCAGAAGATCGGAGTATGCTGGCACTATTTTCAGGTAGCCTGAGTATGGTATGTTTTGTGAAAGAAGTGTTGGGTATTAAAATGCGGATGTTTGACTAGTACTATGGAAATGGCAAGGTCGATGGCGATTAATGTTCAGATTCTTTCTACCTGGTATGAAAGGTTGTGGGAGTATATTCCACGGGAAGATTGTACAGGTGCGAAGTGTCAGTCATTCGATTGTTAGAGATTGAAATCAGGTATGGGGATTTTGGTACTATCACAAATGGGAGAGGTTATGACTGCGAGGCTCACTATTCCCTTGGTTGTGGACTATGGGAGTTTATTTCGTATTTGACGGTTGCTCTTATGTGTCATGGATAGGGTCATTGTAGATCATTGAAAGTTTATTCGCCCAGTAAGGGATGAACGGAATCAGCTTGAGGTCCGCTGGTAGATTTAGTGTGAATGTATGCCCTACATCAGGTCGGATGTGTTCATTCAGCATAACATTGATTATGGAGGAGTTTTCATGTGTTGGATGTTATTCCTGTCATCAGCCATTCTCTGTAATACTATAGTATGCCATGTGGGCACGTATGTTGTGGTCATGTGTAGGTTGTCGATTATTGCACCTTAATCATGCGTGAGTTTAATAGTACGTGGCGCTATCTGTCTCCCCAGGGTCGTATTTATGCCCTTGGCATGCTTGTGGTCGATATTCGGACATTTCATAGGTATGAGCGTTATGGCTCGATGGGTATTTTCTTATTGATTGTTATGTGTGTATCGGGTGGCACACCATCATAGGTATGGTGTTCGGATCAGATTGCATGCCGCAACGGTAACATGTATGGATCGGGTTGCACACTACAACAGTGAGATGTTGAGTAATGTTCCCTATACTTATTTTTGTGTGTCTTGTTTCTCATCTCTGAAAATGATTCATAGCATCTGGTGGCCTTTTTATTCGTTACGTAGACTGTGTAGTTCTTTGCCAGAGTTTGTTCTTCCTTGTGTGTCATGTTCGAGTTATAGCTTATTGGAGCATTGATGGCGTCATATGACATTTTAGTCAGTTTTTTAGGTGGCTTATTTCCAGAGCAGCTTGTATTGGGTGAGACGAGTTCATTGGACCTGAAATCAGTGCGATCGTATTTATGTAAGGTATACTAAAGAGGAAATGTCACTATTCAGTTCAAAATGAGGCAAGGGATCTTGTCAAGCGGAGTGACTCCATGAGTTATTGATTTGGCAGGTAGTTATGAGCTTCTATGGGTCGCTCTTATCGTTGCAATATCTCGAGGGTTGGATCAGGTCTTATGCGTGTTATAAGGTATAATACGGGCATCAGGATAGTGAATTCGTGGCTTCTACAGTTGGAGGATGTTATTTTGGGCATACGAATTATGATGTGCATTGTGTGATTTCAACATGGGTGCATGTCCATATTAGGTATAACAGGTTAAGATTGATACAGTGTTCGTTTTATAGAATCAGGTCTCGTAGAGTATTTTGGATGTTGGAATTTGGTTCTAAGGCTTGTGGGCTAAGGTAGCAAGAAGGAGCTTCAGTCTGGCTCGAGCAAATATGCTTATATGGGTTGTGGTGGCACGGGTAGGTGCACGGAGTGTTAAACATTGATTTTGGGCAACTCTAGAACGGTTCTTGGTACGTTCGAGGACGAATGTATGTTTAAGTGGGGGAGAATGTAACGACCCGATTGATTGTTTTGAGCTCTAGCATGTCCTTTGGAAGTTTGAGATCTTTAGTAGCCTCACTTCATGTTTTATGACTTGTACGTGTGGTCGGAATTGAACTTTGGGAGGTTCGGGGTTGATTCGGATGGAAAATGCTCAATTCGAAAGCTTTAAGTTGAAAGAGTTGACCAAGGTTTGACTTTTAGGTAAACAACCCCAGAATCGGGATTTGAAGGTTCCAATAGGTTTGTATGATGATTTTGGACTTGGGCGTATGTTCGGGTTGAGTATCGAGTGGTCCAGGAGCCTTTTAGCGCTTATTGTGGAAAGTTAGCAATTCGAAGGTTTTAGAATTTCCTAAGTTTGGTTTGAAGTGGACTTTGGTGTTATCGATGTCTGTTTGGGGTTTTAAGCCTTGTAATAGGTTAATATCATGATTTATGACTTGTACGTAAAGTTTAGCGCCATTCCGGAATGTTTAAGAGTAATTCAGACACGTTCGTCGAAGTTTGAATATTTGAAAGTTAAAAGGAGGATTAGATCAGCAATTAATGGTCTTGATGTTGTTTGGTGTGATTTGAGGCCTCGAGTACATTCATGTTATATTTTGGGACTGGATTGTGTAAATGGACGGGGTCTCGGGGGCCTCGAGTGTGTTTTGGATGTGTTTGGGTTGTATCGCGCTCTTATTGATGGTTCAACGTCATTTATTTGGACATTAAGGGTTCCATATTGAGAAAACGACCTTTGATTTGTTATTAGATTAAACCATTAGATCTGTATCGTAATTACGGAATCGTAGCAACAAGAATCGTCAAATTCCGAGGTTGTATGAGAGAGTTATGCCCATTTTTGTGTCGGAAAAGATTCCTGGGTTATGGTGTGGACTTTGTTCTTCGCGAACGCGAGGGAGGTCCCGCGAATGCGAATAGGGAAATTTTGGTTGACCGGTCAATGCGAAAAATTTCTCTTCGCGAACGCGAAGGTGTCCCGCGAAATCGAAGAACAAAAATTGCCTGGACAGTGTTTTAAATGGGCAGACAGAGCATTTTAGTATTTTGAGCATATGTTAAGTTCTAAATCTCCGTTGAGGTGATTTTTGCGGAGTTGTTCTCGTTTCAAAAAGGGGGTAAATATATGACCTTTATTTTGATGTTTTTCCATGATTATTTTCGGTGTTTATCATTTTTATCCGTATTTGGATTGTAGAAATTGGGGTTTAATTTTGAGCCCCAAAGTTATGAGATGATAAATCCTTGATTTGGGGTTCATTTCATGGACGAAATTGGATGAATTTTGGAATATACATTATATAATTTATGGGTAATAATTATTTTCGATAATTTTCAGAACCCGAACGCGTGGGCCCAAGGGTTAACTTTTCTTGAGAAGTTGGGAATTTATTTCTAATGGTTAAATTACGAGTACTGGAGTATATTTAGTTTGGTTTGCACATTGTTTGATGAGTTTCAGATTGTTTGACATCGGTTTGAGGTGTTAGAAAGGCGTTGAAGCTGGTTATCGAATTTCGGAGCAAGGCAAGTCTCTTGTCTAACCTTGTGAGGGAAAAATTACCCCTTAGGTATTATATTTGTTATGTGCTACATATTGTGGGAGCTATGCACGTTTGAGGTGACGAGTGTCCATGCGTATGCTAGAATTCCTGATTATGTCCGGGTAGACTTAGACTCACGCCATGCTTTAATTGTATTATTTGCGTTATTCTTGCATGTTCAATTATTTTAATTCGCATTAAGTGACACTAGACTCGTGTAAAATAATGGACTCGCTATTTTAGATACTTGACAAGCTACTTGTTCAGCCGTAGAAATTGTACTTCCCTTACTGACTTCTTCCACATTGTGCGTATCCATCAGAAAGTTTTCTTGAGTCTCATAACTCGCACGTATATTCGTTATTGGGGTCAAAGACTCGTAAAGGTTTCATATTCTAATAGGATAGGGTCGTTTTTGCCTCGGCAACTTCATGAAATACTCTTATGGGATCGGCGTCACGACCCGAAATTCCCACCTTCAAACCGTGATGGCGCCTAACATTTCACTTGCTAGGCAAGCCAACGTTAGAATAATATTAACCAATTTTTAAACAATCTTTAAATTATTAATAATCAAAGAAACAAATACGAAAGCAAAGTTTGAAATATATTGAAATAACCCATAAAAATAACGGTGTCTAAATACCATCCCAGAATTAGTATCACAAGTGCACGAGCTTCTAGAATAAATACAAATAAAG
>AWOL01S0204148.1:0-17487 GCA_000715115.1 Nicotiana otophora
TCGAAATCTGGGCACCTAGCCCGGGGGTTGACTTTGTTGACTTTTCGAGCGGAGTTGGGAATTGTTATAAATTGTTAAATTATAAGTATTGAAGTATATTTTGATTGGTTTGCACTTTGTTCAATTAGTTTCGGATCATTTGGCATCAGTTTGAGGTGGTAGAGAGGCGTTGAAGTCGGTTAATGGATTTCAGAGAAAGGTAAGTCTACTATCTAACCTTGTGAGGGGGAAACTACCCTATAGGTGTTAAATTGTTATTTATAGTTGAGGGTGCTACGTACGCACGACGTGACGAGAGTCCGTACGTAACTAAAATCATGTTTATGTCCGGGTATACTTAGTACTTTACCATGTGATATTTGTATTACTTGAACTCAACTTACTAGTTAAATTACCTACAACTTGTAATTGAAATTTGATTAGAGATCATGTTAGGTTGAACCTCATTACTTTGAATTGTTTGGAGGAATATTTGATTGTTGGTAAAAGTCATGCTTACTTTATGTACCGTCCTTGTGTTACAAATACGTGGCCTGTAATTCATTAAGTTTCTTCTCTTCCTGGAGATCGGGCCGAACGCCTCGACAGTGCTATAAAATAGCATGATGGACTGGGCCGTACGACCTCGGCAATATATTTGAGATACATCCATGGATCGGTTCATACGACCTTGGCAGTGTATGTACATGACTATTACGGATCGGGCCGTACAACCTCGGCATTATTCGTGCGAAGTGTCTCTAGGAGTCTGAATATTCATAAGATTTCTCTTTTGGAAGAGACTTGGGATTTATATGATATTCCTTATCTGTTTGATATAGCACTTGATATTTCTTATCTGTTTGAGATAGCATATGATATTTGAGAAATTCATATTGTCATTATGTTAGAAAATTATGTTAGTTACAGTTCTTACCTCATTATTACCGTTGTGTTTTATATCTATTTATAATTTATTGAACCACCAGTAAGTATCGATGTCGACCCCTAGTCACTACTTCTCTGGGATTAGGCTAGATACTTACTAGGTACACGTTGATTTACGTACTCATGTTATACTTTTGCACTAATTGTGCAGGTATATTTCGGTGGTCATTTGGGCGCATGGGCATAGCCGTTGAGGGGACTTTATGTTGAGCTACATTCCTTGTTACAATTCGCAGCACACGGAGTCTCCATCATATTCATTTACTTTATCCTGTCTATTTTACATTTCTGACAGACGTTGTATTAGTATTGTACTTCCTAGTAGATGTTCATGCACTTGTGACACCAGATTTTAGAAATTTCTAGTAGATATTTATGGTTTTGCCTAATATTATCACCTTTTTATTTTATGTCTTACTAATAATTTATATATCCATGATTTTCTATGCATTAATTTTCTTATTTAATAAAAGTCATGATTTTATTAGTAATAATATGAAATAAGTGGATAGTTCACCGTTGGCTTGCCTAACGACGACATCGAGCGTCATCACGGCCTACAATGTGAATTGGGTCGTGACTGAACAATGGGGTTGATTCTATATCATAGGTCTATTATTAATAATATGGGTGGGTGGGTGGTTGTAAAACAATAGTCTATGGGAGAAGTTGGTCATATGAATCCTTCTTAAAATAAGAGGGTTGATTCTAGGTCACATGTCTATAATAGAAAATGCGAGTGGTTGATAATAAAATAATAGTTTATGATTTATAATGCAGCAGTTGATAGTGGAAACAACAAGTGATTGAAAATAGAATGAAACAACAAGTGGTTAAAAATAGAATAAAATTGATTACAAACAACAAGTCTAGAATATTAAAAGAGTTAATTATTTTTATTGCAACATCAGTAGCTAAAAGATCAAGAATACTGTAACAATATTTTACAAGTGATTTTCTAGTGGCCAAGTTCTTTGAAAATGGAACATTTGGAACATTTATTGTTGTCCTTTTTCTTGGTGCTATAAGAACCAGGTTTTAAAATGCTTGGCCATCTCTTAGTCTTTCTTCTATTCTTTATAGGCTCGATATCGGGTGAAAGTATTTTTATCGACTGAATCTTGTGAGACACCACTCATTTATCTTCTGTAGGGATTGTGTGAATGGTTCCTTCATATGCATCCAAATATGTTGAAACCTTATAGAACGGAGAGGATATCCATCCCCAAAGCTCAATCTCAGAGCTATCATTGCATGTGGGCACAATATTATTTTCAAATCAAACTGACAGCAAGAACATGTATTCAGTTGTAAATCAACTATTGCATCCCTGCTATGACCGATGACGCTAAACTGGTTACTCTCTAACTGATGCACCCGGAGCGTGTCGCCGACAACCATATTATTTCTTATCTTCTTTTCAACAAAAGGAACAAAGAGGGTCAAAACATCTCTCATTTCAGTACGTCTCTCTTCGAATTTTTTTGCAAACTTTCAAATAATATGATTGAATAGGCCAATGATTGAAAAGTCTCTTTGATCCTTAATCATTGCATTGAGAGATTATACATTGTTTATTGTCAACACGTTGTATCGATTTCCTAGAAAGAAGTCCCTACACCACTTTTGGAACCCAATTTCATTTGCGAGGCAGTCACCTATTTCCCTACTTTTATTACGCACTTGCTGAAAATGGTCAAGGAATTCCTCAGTATTGTGTGACTGTGCGACAAAAATAAAATGCTTAATAAAATTTTCACAATGAAACCTCTTGCGCATATTTTCAGTAATGTGACGCGTGCAAAAATCATGATGAGCGACAGTAAAAAAATTTTTAAAGCCATTGCCAATAGAACAGATACCGATCGGAAATAATGCACACTTCATCATTGTCATCAATAATGTGCCACAACTATTCAAAAAATTAGGTCCAAGAATTATCGCACTCCTTACCGACTACAAAAAATACAATTGAAAAAATGTGATTCTCTGTATCTTGTGCTACTACAGATAACAAGCAACCTACATACCTGCCACTTAGAAATGTACCATCAATAACAATAACCTTTCTCATTTGCGCGAATCCCTTAATGAAAGCTCCAATAGATAAAATAAAATATCTAAAATATAATTTATCAACCTTCAATTCCAACAATACTTCCTTTGTTATAGGTCAGAATAACCTGGTGATATGCTTCCAAAAGAGAATACCCCTCCTCTTAAATACCTCTGATCATAGCCTTAGCTATTTTGCCTACCTTCCAGATCCTCCAATAAGTATGATTTTGGTGACAATCTGCAAAAATAGCATCCTTCAAATCTGACGGGGATGGGCCTTTGCTATTAACATACCGTTCCTGGTAGTATGCACCCAAAGCCTTCGGCAACGCATTAGGATGATGACTTGATATGTGTTGTACCTCGTATGTATGATCGCGTACTTGGTAATAAAAATACCTATCAGAACTCTCGTACTTCAAAGCATATAACTTCCACGGGCAACTCACATCTCGGCATGCCACCGATGTTATTTACTGCTACTCTTCTTCACACGAAATGTAAAATGCATCTTCACAGAAGCAAGCTCCAACTGTTTCACTAGATCGAATTTGTTGTCGAAGCATTTTTCAAGGAAAAAACTTGTACCATCAAGGTGGTTGTATTGTGTAGCTAAAAAGTCCACCAAGCCTTCATCTCCAGCTGCCCGACTAATAATGTCGAGGAGCTCTTCCACTCCATTTGCATCTTTCGGACCATACGAGTTTATTTCATTGTCACCAAAATCATTTAACCTATGACTAAATCCACTGAAGCCATCTTTCACTATTCTTTCCTCCTCTACTTCTAAAATTGGTGGTTGTATTGGTGGTGCAGCTGCGGTATTTGAACCTTGATGAGACCTTTCAACTCGAACTCCAGCCACTTCTTCAAACTCATTTTCATCCACAAATATCTTCGAAAAGGGTCTCATACCATCACTTGTAACATCAAGGAGGTACGATGGCAAATCATTGTCATTCTTAATGAAGGAAGGAGGAATCTTGTCCCTCTTCGGTGCAGAGCTAGGCATATATGTAATATTCAGGTGCCTTAGCGAACATGTTAGCTTTCCACGTATAATGACGACATCAACAAAATCGTCAAATGTACAATTATTGGGTATACATATATGTATTGTAACCTTTGTATAAGAATTCTAATTCTAACTATTTGGCCCCTCAACCCATTCACTAAAATAAAATTCGCATACTAATATATAATCTCCCATCAGTATATTGTGAACTGGTGGTCTATTTTGACAGTGGTCTATCGTAAACTAGTGGTTGAGTATTGAGCATAGAAAATATGTAGAAATTCAAATTAATAATGACGAAGAAGATGAGATGCAAATACTTATCAGACGAAGGATTACACAATATACCACCTAAAATGAATTATCAATCCAACCGCCGATTTCATCTCCAAATCGACATATCTAAAAATGCGTGCTTCCTCTCTATAATCAATAAATCAATATAATAAGGCTTTGAGATGAATGGGGAAGAAGGGAGACGGCCTCTATATGAGGAATAGAGGAAGAATAAGTTGTAATGGAGGATTCAACCGTGGGAAATGGGGATTGGGAAGCTGCTAAAACAGCGGGAATCGGTTGGGTGGTGGGTTTTTTTATTTTTAAAATTCTGAAAATATTACATTTTTATAGGTTGGGGCCAAAGTATAATAATTGAAATTTTGAGGATAATGTCTGAACTTCCCTCTTTCACTTTATAATTAATCCAAATCTCATTTAAGCACTAATTAAGGAAGCAGATCAATCCTACAATAATTAAACTTGAAGGTCAATTTGCAATAAATAGGATTTACCTGTTTATTAACCTTAGCATAGTTTCGTTGAATTTTATGAGACTATTTGTAATCTTGAGATTGTTATATATATATATATATATAACCCACTAGGGGCACAGCCTAGTGGTTTATTTGCTTTAAAAAAAATAAAAAAAGGTCATGCGGCCAAGAGTCCCTAGTTACGTTGCAAAATACGTTCTATTTTACCTGTTTATTAACCTTAGCATAGTTTCGTTGAATTTTATGAGACTATTTGTAATCTTTGTAATCTTGAGATCGTTATATATATATATATATATATATATATATATATATATATAACCCACTAGGGGCACAGCCTAGTGGTTTATATATATATATATATAACCCACTAGGGGCACAGCCTAGTGGTTTATTTGCTTTAAAAAAAATAAAAAAAGGTCATGCGGCCAAGAGTCCCTAGTTACGTTGCAAAATACGTTCTATTTTTCTTTTTCTTTTTTTAATGTTTTCTGGGTAAAATAACCAATTATTTGGGTCTCCTTTTGTCAACTTTTGGACAGAAAGAAAACTATATATTTCGTTCACGATCTTATCCCTCATTTCCTCTTTTTAAAATTGAAACCAAAAGCATAACGTTAAATTCATCATTTCCCTCTCACTTTTTTGATCCAAAGTATAATGTCAAAGTGAATTGCATTTCGAATTGGTTTTGGTTTGTTTATCCTTTTTTCCCTTTGATGGGCTTTTCTTATTAAATCGATCAGCATCACAAGATTATTAAAAAGATTCGAAAATTTTAAATAAAATTCTCATCTGATTGTGATTGTCACGTTCGGCACATTTAATTTCAACATAAGTCAGGTGGGCATTCTCTGAACCAACTTCTGTTAACACACCAACACAATAAAGATGAACAAACATGCCTGTAGCTAAATAAAACCAGTTTTTCTTTTTAGTTTGGGATAAAATTGTATACCGTCGAAATCGAGCTCCGCTACGACATGGCAGGTTAGGCTCGGAACATGATAACCAAAGACTGAAGATAGACCCCGAGCCCCACCGAGCTAGAACCCGAGGTATGAACGCCTGCCTTCAAGAACATTGAGTCCATAATCCCGGAGTCGATCTTAGCCCTAATCGAGCTCGAAAAAATATTATTAACATAACCAACAGAAGACTGAAATATCTATGATCGGTCGGATATTATGGCAGGAATCTCAGCGCGTATCAGTAAGGAACCGGCAATCAGCTAATCAAGAAATTTTTACCTTTTATAAAATTGTACCTAAAGTATGACTCATCTACTATATAAAGGGGGTCTGATAATTCATTGAGGACACTATAACACGCATTCCAAAGCAACATATTATTATTTTCTTTAAGTTCTTATTCTTCTTGATATCGATCGAAATACGTTCGGCTCGAGGGTGGCTAATCTTCCAAGGTTGAAACTGTTCAATTCGTATGGTTTGCATTTATTTTATTATTATCTATTTCAATTGCAATCTGATTTATCATTTTGTGTCAAGTTACTCTGTGTATCCTTAAAACCACTTACAAATTCAATTGTTATCCGATTTTGAGGGAAAATACTTTGGCGCCCACCGTGCGGCTAAGGATAATAGTGGTTATTTGATACAAATCTCCATAACACACACTACTTTACACTAGTTCTTTGAAGTGTCTCTAATTTCAGGTTAAAACTTAAAATGTCAAAGTACCGCCCGTTGATCCCATCGGAATTCCGGTCGCAGGCATTATTGACACTAATTCACATATGGCTATCAACACAAACCTGTCTACCGACCCCGAGAATAGCATCCGTGGTGGAGCCCGATCGGCGGCTCAAAATACACAAAATATTGGAGGAGACGAGATAAGTTTACGGGTGATCTTCGAAATGTTGCAGCTCAACAGGCGTCGATAGCTCAGTTACAGAACCAAAACCGTGCACCGAGCAGAGTTGAATCTGATCCACCTCGGGAAGTCATCTGCAGGGATGAACCGGTCGCAGAAAGATCAAATGAAAACGAACCGAGGGCTAACCCCGAGATCATAAAGTTGCTCGAAGAACTGACAAAGCGGGTAGAATTAGGGGAGAAGAAAATCGAAGCTAATGGCAAAAAGGTGGAAACTTACAATTCTAGGGTAGACCAAATCCCAAGAGCACCACCGATATTGAAAGACCTGGATTTCAAGAAGTTCGTACAAAAACCTTTTCCTCCGAGCGCGGCTTCAAAACCGATCCCTAAGAAATCCCGCATGCCCGAGATCGCTAAGTATAATGGAATGACCGACCCAAATGAGCATGTAACCTCTTACACATGTTCCGTCAAAGAGAATGACTTGGAGGATGATAAGATCGAGTTTGTCCTATTAAAGAGGTTCGGAGAGACCCTGTCAAAGGGAGCTATGATATGGTACCACAACTTACCTCTTAATTCTATTGACTTATTTGCTATGCTTGCAGATTCTTTCATGAAAGCACACGCCGGGGCCATCAAGGTCGAGACCAGGAAATTGGACCTTTTTAAAGTGAAACAGAAGGATAAGGAGATGCTCAGAGAGTTCGTGTCCCGGTTTCAAATGGAACAAATGGACCTGCCACCAGTCGTTGATGATTGGGCCGTTCAGGCTATCACCCAAGGGCTCAATGTTCGAAGCTTGGTGGCTTCATAACAGTTGAAACAAAACCTGATAGAATATTCGATCGTTACTTGGGACGACGTGCATAACCGGTATCAATCAAAAATCAGAGTCGGAGATGATCAACTCAGGGCCCTTTCCGGGTCTGTATATCCCGTCAAAACCATCAACAGAGTCAAAAGAGACATAGATCATGAACCGAGATCAAACAGGGATCAGTATATGCCATATAACGGAGACCGAAGAAGCATTGGGCACGGGCGGAACTCTATGAGAAATGAAAGGAGAAATGGTCGAGGTCAGAGCAGCCGAGGAATCATGAGCAAAAACAACTTCAACAGGCCTATCGGTCCTAAAGGAGCACCGAGGTTATCAGAATACAACTTTAACGTTGATGCTGCCGCCATTGTATCAGCTATCGGACGCATCAAAGATACCAAATATCCTCGACCTCTACAATCCGATCCAACCCAAAGGGATCCTAACCAGATGTGTAAATGCCACGACACTCACGGCCACAGAACGGAGGATTGTCGATAGTTGAGAGAGGAAGTAGCCCGACTATTTAACAACGGTCACCTTCGAGAATTCCTGAGGTGTCCATTAGTGGGGTCGATGTCCCAACAAGAAGAACCTCAACACGTCATTAACATGATCATTAGTGGGGTCGATGTCCCTCCGGGGCCGATGTTGAAGCGCACCAAGGTATCCATCACGAGGGAAAAACGGATTCAAGATTACATACTAGAAGGAACCTTATCTTTCAATGACGAGGACGCGGAAGGGATCGTGCAGCCCCACAATAATGCACTAGTAATATCTGTACTCGTAAATAAATTTCGAGTTAAGCATGTGTTAATTTATCCAGGCAGCTCGGCCAACATCATCCAATCAAGGGTCGTGGAGCAGCTCGATCTACAAGATCAAATCGTGCATGCAGTCCGACTTATAAATAGATTTAACATGGCATGTGAAACCACTAAAGGGGAGATAACAATACCAGTAAATACCTCCATGACCATCCAGGAAGCTAAGTTTTATGTGATCGAAGGAGACATGAGGTACAACACCTTATTCGGGAGACCATGCATCCACAACATGAGGACAGTACCCTCGACTCTGCACCAAGTGTTAAAATTCCCAACACCATGTGGGATTAAAATAGTTTATGGGGAACAACCGGCCGCCAAGGAAATGTTCGCGGTCGATGAAGTAATCTCAGCATCCACGATCTCAACATCGAATCCGAACCAGATAGTCAAAGACGTGTCTAAATAGAAATCACTGGTACCAGCCTCGATAGAATCGGAGAAACGAGGAGTAAACGAGGATGATGACTACGGGGTCCCTAGATCTTTCATAGCCCCAGATGACTCTGATACTACAAAATCAACGGTCTAGGAACTGGAACAAGTCGCATTGAGTGAACACTTGCCCGACCGAAAGGTACACCTGGGCACGGGGTTAAGCCCAGAGCTCAAGAAAAAACTTATTCAATTTCTTATAGCTAATGAAGATTGTTTCTCTTGGTCCCACCTTGATATGACAGATATCCCACCGGAGATAACCACTCACAAACTGAGCTTGGACCCGAAGTTCCATCCGGTTAAGCATTTGAGTAACTGACAATGGAATCGGGATTTGATAATTTCAACATATTCGTATGGAGAATTTGGACTTGGGTGTATGTATGGATTTGAATTTGAATGTTCCTAGAAGGTTTTGGCTCTATTTGTTGAAAGTTAGACATTTGAAAACTTTGAGCCTTTGAGCCTTTAGATAACGTATTTGGACTCGTTGATATGATTGGATGGGGTCCCGAGGGGCTCGGGTGAGTTTCGCGGTTGTTTCGGGTCATTTTCGATGAGTTTGCATTGCTGATTTTCTAGTGTATCTGATGAGCTTCGCAATCACGGAAGGAGCTTTGCAATCGCGTAGAGTGCTTTGGTTGCTGGTGAATAGTGTATCGCCTTTGTGAGAATACGATCGCTTTTGCTTAGTGTTGTAGGAGATGGATATCGCCTTCGCATACATGGCTTCGCGCTCGCGGAAGGTTGGAGAAGGTCGGGTAGCATCCATCTGCGTTCGCATTTGGTCCATCGCATTCACGTAGTAGAGAGTCCATTTGGCATTTGCATTCACGTGGTATTTTTTGCATTTGCGTAGAAGGGTCAAAGGCAATGTTGATTTGGGAATTGCGATCGCGAAGGTTGTGTTGTGATCGCGGAGAGTATTGTTGGATAGAGTATATAAGTTTTCATTTTCAAGATTTTACCCATTCTTTCATATTCTGAGTCGTAGACTTCGAGAACATGAGATTTGAAGAGCAATTTCACTACTACATTGAAGATAAAGAATTTTCACTTGGATTTGGTTTTATATATTGATTCCCTATGGATTTTCTTCATTTAAAAACATAGAATTTTAAAAGAAAATTTGGGGGTTTTGTATACACTTTAAGAGAGTATATTTTGGGGATTTGAGTACCCCCTTATTAGTTCATTCAAACTTTACTATCAAACATTTTACCCTTGTACCTTAGAAATTTCAACACTTCCAAACATTAATTTTCTGGTTACTCTGAAATCGTTTTATAAGAACTCATGTTCTGTCTTTATCCCAAACCATCAAGCATACTCTTTTAACTTCCTATTTCTCCTTTATTATCCAAATAAATGGCGAAGATTTCAAAATCTATTCCAGAAAAAGAAACTCCCTCTACCTCACGGCCGGCTACCGAGGAAACTGTCTCGCGCACTGTTGTCGATGAACAGGTATCGGAGCCTCCTCTGAAAATATTTATTCCTCGGGGGTGCCCAGTCAATGCCGATTTCAAGGCTGAAAAACCTTCTACCATACCAGGCCGATGTGAGGCAGTCTCGAGGTACATCTGCTCGATCACCGAGGATGTTCTCTCTAAAGTCAAAAAGGATTGCAACTAGGCTGACAAACATGTGGTGGTTCCTGAACCTGACGAATCTATCCCTACCCACATCGAGGGATTTTTAAGTGTTTACACTTATCCCTTCATGTTGGGTCCCTTGGACTCGGTCATCATCGACTTTTGCAAGGGATACGAGGTAACCCTCGATCAGATTCACTCTTCTTTCTTGAGGATCGTAATCCTCCTCCGCTTCTTTATGAGCAAGATCGAGGGGTCCCCTTTCACGATCGACCACCTTATGCGTTTATACAGTCCCCGACTCTACCGGGGAGGACTAATCAAGCTTGCCCGTCGGGCTAGTAAAGATGCATTTTCGAGTATCGATGAAGATAGGGATCGAGGATGGCTAGGTCATTTCGTCCGAGTGAGGACCTCAGACTTGATCCCGGCCGAGCACATGTCGTTCCCTGAGAAGTGGAACTTGAAATGTAAGTATATAAGTTTTCTTTTAAGGTTTTATTTATCGCCCTTTTCCTTCCTTCTTATTGGTGTTCTGTGACGGTGCAGCTGTTGCTCGGATCTCAAATGCAGTTCCCCGACTAAAGGAGTGGGTCGAGGGCATTGTATCGCAAAGGCCTTATTCCGAGCGCTCGGGGCGCTATCTTTCAAAGGGTCGATGGGAGATTCGTTCACATGGTGAGATCTTCTTCATGGGTAATATTTGGTTTTCCTTATGCAAAATGCTCACTTGCTTTATTCCCTTTTGCAGGTTTATCCAAGGACGTCCAAATGAGGCCCCCATTCGGTGGCGATGATGTCCCCACCGAGTCCCCTGCTCCAAGACAGGGTGACTAGAAGAAAAGAAAAAAGGGCCCGAGTTCTCCGAGCTCGAAAAATAAAAAGCCAAAGAGAAGACTGGTGCATAAGTCCAAAGAAAGCACCAATGCTCGAGCACCACCTTCGGGTTCTCTCTATCAGCTGAGTGATAATCCCGAAGAAGAATAAGAGGAAGAAGCCTTCAATTTGGTGGCCCGAGTGTCGACCCGACTCGAAGGGCAAGGGGCCTCCGAACCAGACGGAGATGATGTCGATCTTCATCGAGCTAGGGAGGTCGAGGACGAGGCCGAGACCAAAGCTTTTCGGGACGTGGGCAGTGCGCCGAAGGAATCTTTCGGCGTGATAGAGATCACTCAATCACCTTCGTTCACTGAGTCCATGTACAATGAGGCTCAGACAGTGAAAGGACGTCCTAATGAGGGAGTCCTCGGAGCGAACGATCCCTTTTGCAGCTTCTTTGATGGAGTGGACTCTACGGACACGGAGGGTGTCACCGGGTTGGGAGATTTAGAGATACTGAGGGAGAGCCCATCTTTGGGAGAAAGCGGACCTTCCTCGAATCCCAAACTGGTCAATCAATTCCCTGCCCCGAGTGTGGATCCTGGCCGGAAGCGATTCATCACTTTCTCCATTTTGGAGGACTCTCGGGACCTCTCCGCCCCTGTAGGAGTGGCTAGTTATCTTCGGTGTCTGGTGATCAAGGATGATCAGGCCAAGATGAATGAGGTGGATGCACCTTGTCTGTTCAACGAAGTGCAACAAGCACTACACCGGGTAAGTTTAGATATTTCTCATTGATTTTCTATTTGTACTTAGGTTATTTTGCAGATAACTCTAACATTTTCTCTTTGTGTTTGTTGGCCTAGGTGCTTCACCATGAGACTTTCCTCTGATGCCGGGATGAGCTGAAATAGCTTGAAGTCAAGGTCCGAGGGCTCACTAAGAAGAGAGATTCCTACAAACATCTTAGTGAGCAGTGTGAGGGGGAGGCTAAGAGCCTCCGAGCTGAGCTTGAGGTGGCTCAGAAGGAGCACGTCGATCTAGCCGAGCAGGTAAAGTTATTTGAGGTTAGCGATGACGAGCTAAGCTCGGTAACTAAAGATCGAAATCCGCAGGTCCAACAGAAAATCGACCAAGTTGCCTAACTTCGTGTTGAAATGGACACTTTCAAGGCCGAGACCGACGAATGGAAGGGCTGGATGGATCGTCTGGCCTCGGAGAAGGAGGCTGCTCGGGCGCAACTGATTTTGGCTGAGGTCCAGATTCGAGCAGCAAAGGAAAAGGCCGAGGCATAGGTCAAAAAGGTCGAAGAGCTCCAGTCTCGGCTAAGTTCGTCGGCCTCCGAGCAGAAAATTATGGCCAAGGAGCTTGAAACGGCCAAGTCAGTGGCGGCGGTAGTTAAAGCCGATGCCAACGAGAAGGTAGCCCATAATAAGGCCGATGCTGAGGCGGCCTAAGACCGCTTAAAAGATATCGTTGAGTACAAGAAATGGCAGTCGTGAAGAGAGGCCCTCGAGGAGATCCATGCTCGGGGTTTTCATCTATCGGCCTAGATTGAGACCGCTAAGGGGCTCGAGGCCGAGGCCAAGAAGTTGGCCTGCCCCGAAAAAGAAGAAGAAGACTCTGAGGGTTCCGATGGAACTGGGGAGAAGAAGACTAGGCTGTTTAGACGCCCTTGTAACAAAAAAAATAATTTTCTTTTTGTTTTTTGTACTCGTGTACTTTTGTATTTTTGTTAGGGCCATTTGGCTTTTGTAAAGATTGTATATAATATACGAGGCTTATTTTCCCTTTCGGCAAGTTATATATCTGTTTTCCTTTGCTTTATTTTTATGTCTGCAAAGGTCAAAATGCCTTACCATAAAATAGTTAGGTCATGTCCGGAGGTTCGAACAGACCTTGCCTTGGACATTATTTTATTTAAGGCATCTTGGGGGTTCGACATGATCGAGAACTATTTTTTCCCAAAGTAATTATGACTTTTTAGATTGTAGTTTGCCGAGGGTAGCCTTTAGAACTGGTTATGAAATTTTTGAAGGCCTTGTTTTTGTTACGGGTCTCGGACGTCTTCGAGTCGTTTTAGTATGGTTTTAGCCTTTTTAGTTCGGGCGTCACCTAATAGGTCTTGTGCCATCGGGCTCGCTATCCCGAGTCATCTGAGTTTGTTTTTGAACGGCAGTCCTCGATTGGGATGATCGTTTGAACCCGGATAAGGCGGCCCTTGGGCTCGATTCCTTTAGGGGATCATATGTAGGAAATTCCTTCACGAAAAGAAAAATTGTAAGGTGCAAGATATTTATCCGCACGTTAGAGACTTTATTCTTGTGCGTAATAGTTACACATGTGTCAATCTTTATGTCAGGGCTCGAGCAGTCTATGCGGGTACGGTTCATTTGACTGTTTAACCCTTACAGTAAATCCTACTGATCGATCTGAGACCATTGAATGATAAAGTTTCCTTCCTTGATAAAGTTGTTATTCGAGGGTGATGCCCCCCAGTGTTCGGGGTCGATCAAAAAGAGGACTCGAATACTGTTGTGGTCTTCGATACTGGTTCATAACCGGCCTTCAATTTTAAGTTAGTACGATTGACTTATTACCTCGTTAAAAACCTTGCCGGAAAACCCATTTGGGACAAAATCGGTTCAAGGGACAGAGTGCAATGCATGCTTTCGAGCCTAAAGGTTGTATCGTTCTTTGATGATTCCCTGCAAGTGTTAGTTCAGAATGTAAATAAATAAAAGGAAATGAATGGGATCGTACCATATCAATAGTATCGCTTCAAGTGAGCTATGTTCCAGTTGTTCAGTAGTTGCTCACCGTTCATCGTTCCGAGTTTGTACGATCCTTTACCACTGATCTCGATAATATGATGAGGGTTTTCCCAGTTCGTCCCCAACTTCCCTTCTTTTGGGTTTCGGGTGTTTAGTGAAACCTTCCTTAGCACTAAGTCCCCGACATTGAAGTGTCGAAGGTTGGTCCTTCGATTGTAGTATCTCTCGACCCGCTGCTTTTGGGCGGCCAACCGGATAAGGGCTACTTCGCACCTTATAGCCTTGCTGTTTGATTCCTCGGTTGTATATCGGAACCTGAGACTTGGATCTTCGACTTCGACCAGTACTAGAGCTTCGGCACCATAGACTAGTGAGAAACCCGGTACTGGACTTCGAGGTCGTTCGATATGCCCATAAGACTTTGGGTAGGATTTTCTTCCATTTTCCCTTGGCGTCAGCTAGCCTCTTTTTGAGGTTTTGGAGTATGGTTTTGTTGGTCGGTTCTGCATATCTGTTCCCACTAGGGTGTTAGGGTGTTGATAGGATCATTTTGATCTTATGATCTTTGAGAAACTTACTTACTTTGCTATCGATAAATTGTTTCCCGTTGTCGCACATGATCTCGGCCGGCATTCCTAATCGGCATATGATATGGTCCCAAATGAAATCGTTGACTTCTTTTTCCCTTACCTTTTCGTATGCCTGGGCTTCCACCCACTTAGATAAATAGTCAGTCATAAATATTGTAAATTGAGCCTTACCGGGTGCCCATGGAAGGGGCCAACAATATCCATTCCTCACTTCTTGAACGGCCATGGTGACAAAATCGAATGCAGCAGCTCCCTGGGCTGATGAATCATCGGATCGTGTCATTGACATTCATCACATTTTCATACGAACTTCTTTGCGTCCTTATCCATATCGATCCAGTAATAGCCGGCTATGATAACTTTCGAACCAATGATTCGTTGCCTGAATGATTTCCGCAGGTGCCTTCGTGGATTTCCCTCAAAACGTACTCGGTGTCCCCTGGTCCTAGTCATATCGCGAGTGGGCCATCGAATGTTCTTCTGGCCAGTGTTTCGTTTTCGGATAGGCTAAATCGGGTTGCCTTTATACATAGGGCCCTCGATTCTTTTGGATCCGATGGCAGCTTTCCGGTCTTCAGGTATTCTATATATTTATTTCTCCAGTCCCAAGCTAGGCTCGTTGAGTTAATCTCAGCATGACCTTCTTCCACTACCGATCTCATAAGTTGTACAACTGCCCCCGAGTTTAACTCGTCATCCTCGACCGATGACCCTAGGTTAGCGAAGGTATCAGCCTCACTGTTTTGATCCCAAGGTACGTGTTGCAAAGTCCATTTTTTTAATCGATGTAATGTTACCTGTAATGTATCCAGGTACCTTNATGCTCGAGCACCACCTTCGGGTTCTCTCTATCAGCTGAGTGATAATCCCGAAGAAGAATAAGAGGAAGAAGCCTTCAATTTGGTGGCCCGAGTGTCGACCCGACTCGAAGGGCAAGGGGCCTCCGAACCAGACGGAGATGATGTCGATCTTCATCGAGCTAGGGAGGTCGAGGACGAGGCCGAGACCAAAGCTTTTCGGGACGTGGGCAGTGCGCCGAAGGAATCTTTCGGCGTGATAGAGATCACTCAATCACCTTCGTTCACTGAGTCCATGTACAATGAGGCTCAGACAGTGAAAGGACGTCCTAATGAGGGAGTCCTCGGAGCGAACGATCCCTTTTGCAGCTTCTTTGATGGAGTGGACTCTACGGACACGGAGGGTGTCACCGGGTTGGGAGATTTAGAGATACTGAGGGAGAGCCCATCTTTGGGAGAAAGCGGACCTTCCTCGAATCCCAAACTGGTCAATCAATTCCCTGCCCCGAGTGTGGATCCTGGCCGGAAGCGATTCATCACTTTCTCCATTTTGGAGGACTCTCGGGACCTCTCCGCCCCTGTAGGAGTGGCTAGTTATCTTCGGTGTCTGGTGATCAAGGATGATCAGGCCAAGATGAATGAGGTGGATGCACCTTGTCTGTTCAACGAAGTGCAACAAGCACTACACCGGGTAAGTTTAGATATTTCTCATTGATTTTCTATTTGTACTTAGGTTATTTTGCAGATAACTCTAACATTTTCTCTTTGTGTTTGTTGGCCTAGGTGCTTCACCATGAGACTTTCCTCTGATGCCGGGATGAGCTGAAATAGCTTGAAGTCAAGGTCCGAGGGCTCACTAAGAAGAGAGATTCCTACAAACATCTTAGTGAGCAGTGTGAGGGGGAGGCTAAGAGCCTCCGAGCTGAGCTTGAGGTGGCTCAGAAGGAGCACGTCGATCTAGCCGAGCAGGTAAAGTTATTTGAGGTTAGCGATGACGAGCTAAGCTCGGTAACTAAAGATCGAAATCCGTAGGTCCAACAGAAAATCGACCAAGTTGCCTAACTTCGTGTTGAAATGGACACTTTCAAGGCCGAGACCGACGAATGGAAGGGCTGGATGGATCGTCTGGCCTCGGAGAAGGAGGCTGCTCGGGCGCAACTGATTTTGGCTGAGGTCCAGATTCGAGCAGCAAAGGAAAAGGCCGAGGCATAGGTCAAAAAGGTCGAAGAGCTCCAGTCTCGGCTAAGTTCGTCGGCCTCCGAGCAGAAAATTATGGCCAAGGAGCTTGAAACGGCCAAGTCAGTGGCGGCGGTAGTTAAAGCCGATGCCAACGAGAAGGTAGCCCATAATAAGGCCGATGCTGAGGCGGCCTAAGACCGCTTAAAAGATATCGTTGAGTACAAGAAATGGCAGTCGTGAAGAGAGGCCCTCGAGGAGATCCATGCTCGGGGTTTTCATCTATCGGCCTAGATTGAGACCGCTAAGGGGCTCGAGGCCGAGGCCAAGAAGTTGGCCTGCCCCGAAAAAGAAGAAGAAGACTCTGAGGGTTCCGATGGAACTGGGGAGAAGAAGACTAGGCTGTTTAGACGCCCTTGTAACAAAAAAAATAATTTTCTTTTTGTTTTTTGTACTCGTGTACTTTTGTATTTTTGTTAGGGCCATTTGGCTTTTGTAAAGATTGTATATAATATACGAGGCTTATTTTCCCTTTCGGCAAGTTATATATCTGTTTTCCTTTGCTTTATTTTTATGTCTGCAAAGGTCAAAATGCCTTACCATAAAATAGTTAGGTCATGTCCGGAGGTTCGAACAGACCTTGCCTTGGACATTATTTTATTTAAGGCATCTTGGGGGTTCGACATGATCGAGAACTATTTTTTCCCAAAGTAATTATGACTTTTTAGATTGTAGTTTGCCGAGGGTAGCCTTTAGAACTGGTTATGAAATTTTTGAAGGCCTTGTTTTTGTTACGGGTCTCGGACGTCTTCGAGTCGTTTTAGTATGGTTTTAGCCTTTTTAGTTCGGGCGTCACCTAATAGGTCTTGTGCCATCGGGCTCGCTATCCCGAGTCATCTGAGTTTGTTTTTGAACGGCAGTCCTCGATTGGGATGATCGTTTGAACCCGGATAAGGCGGCCCTTGGGCTCGATTCCTTTAGGGGATCATATGTAGGAAATTCCTTCACGAAAAGAAAAATTGTAAGGT
>AWOL01S0204157.1:0-34237 GCA_000715115.1 Nicotiana otophora
ATTTTGGCATGAGCCGTGAGCTCTTTATTGTGGAAAATATTGTTGTTGAATTATTTTGGCAAGATAAATTATTTGAGCGCTTGAGGTACAAATTGTGATATATTGTGATATGGATACGCATGCGGCGGTATAAAGTCTAGGTATTGAAACGCATGCGGTGAGATAAGGGTGGCTTGATACGCGCGGCTAGTAGGGAAAACTACTAGAAGTCATGCGATGTGATAAGGATGGCTAAAACGCGGGATGCTATTTCGGGAAAAAAAAATGTTTTCTTTAAAATAAATTGTGAAGGCTCCCGCGGTGATATAAGGAAATGAGATGATGTGAATTTATTTATGATTTGGGACTACGAGGCACGGGAGTGCCCTTGTTGATATTGATTTATGGTCGTAGTTGCCTTCACTAGTTGTTGTGATTTTCTTAAAGTTGAAAAGAAATTCTGTTTTGTTTCCACGAGATATTATTTGCCATTATTTTACGTAATTAAATGGTGACATACTACTTGATTCATTTCCAATGTCATTTTATTTTACTATATTGTTAAACATTTTACCATGCCATTATTATATTCCAGTAGGGCCTCACCTGACCTCGTCACTACTCTACCGAGGTTAGGCTTGGCACTTACTCAATACCGTTGTGGTATACTCATACTACACTTCTGCACATCTTTTTGTGCAGATCCAGGTACATCTTACCAGCCTACACGTCAGTGAGTTACCTGCGCACGGAGACTTCGAGGTATATCTGTCAGCGTCCGCAGACTCTGGAGTCCCCTTCTATCATTTTTTTATGTTGCTTCCTTATTTTTCTTTAAACCTTGATATATAGAGACATTGAGAATAAATTCTTAGAAGCTTATGACTTATTTCTACCGGGTTTTGGGAGTTGAAATTGTTTGAATTGTAGTTTATTTATTTCAGATATTTATTATTATTCCGCATTGATAGGCTTACCTAGTCTAGTCTTAGAAACTAGGTGTCATCACGACATCCTACGGAGGGAAATTGGGGTCGTGACAAAGTGATTGTTTGTCAGTTCACTAGATGAAACTTTCTAGTTCCATCCGCCGCATCCCAAAGAAAATTCCTTTGACGCCGCTCCAGTTTTTCTGTGATGCTCACAGGAGCTTGCAACAGGGACAATAAGCACTTCCTTACCGCATTTTGACAAGTACCGTTTCTGCCAGCCTGCTAATCTTTTTTCAACCCTTTCGATCACTGGATTCCAAACCGTAGTATCCTTATGCGAAGCGCCCAATGGGAGACCTAGGTAATTAGTGGGAAGAGAGCCCACCTTACACATCTGAGAACATAAGACAAAGCATCGATGTTAGCAACCTCACCCACTGGGAAAATCTCACACTTGCCGAGGTTGATTTGAGTCCTCATACTATCTGAAACCACTGCAGGACCTGCTTCAGGTAGGACAACGGATCCATATCGACATCACAGAAAACCAGGGTGTCATCCGCAAAAAACAAATGAGAGACTCTTCGGGCACTGGGCGCCCCGATCGGAGCTGAGAATCCTCGCAAGAAGCCTCCGCCCGCCGCACGATCCAACATTTTACTCAGAGCATCCATCACTAGAATGAATAGCATGGGGGATAGGGGGTCACCTTGCCTGAGACCCCTGGAGCTGCCAAAGAAACCACACGGGCTACCATTAACCAAGACAGAGAATCTGACTGAAGAAATGCATAACTTGATCCATCCCCTCCATCTTACCCCAAACCCCATCCGTATCATAATGAAATCCAGGAACTCCCAATTGACATGGTCGAAAGCCTTCTCAAGGTCCAGCTTGCATAGTAAACCGTCAAGTTCATTTGCCACCAAAGCAGCGTCCAGGATCTGCCTACCTTCCACAAACACATTCTGGGAGGACGAAACAGACATGTCAAGAACCTTCTTGAGTCTAATGGATAGCACTTTAGAAATAATCTTGTAAATGCTCCCCACGAGACTAATAGGCCTGTAGTCTCTGATACATGATGCACCTTCTTTCTTACGCACAATGGTAATAAAAAAAGCATTGATACTTCTCTCGAAAACACCATTCACGTGGAAGTATTCAATGGCTTCCATCAACGCCCCCTTAATGGTGTCCCAACAGAGCTGGAAGAAGGCCAAGGAGAAACCATCGGGCCCGGGGGCCTTATCACCAGCACAACTCGACACAGCCTCGTGCGCCTCCTCCTCCTCCTCGAAAGCCCTTTCTAGCCACTCCCTGTCTCCCTCCCCTATGTGGTTGAACTCTATTCCCCCCAAAGCAGGCCTTCAAGTAACTTACTCTTTGTATAAGTTCTCATAAAACCCCACTATCACCTCTTTTACCTCCTCATCTCCCTCAATCCTCACCCCATCCACAACTAAGGACTCTATGAAGTTTCTCCTTCGATTTGCAACCGCAACCTTGTGGAAAAATTTGGTATTCGAATCCCCCTCCTTTAACCAGAGCGCCCTCAATTTCTGCCGCCAACTAGTCTCCTGAGCTATTGCTAACTCGACTATTTCCCTCTTAACCTCCCCCAGTCTTGCTTTCTCAGATTCATCTAACTCCCTCGCCCCTTCCCCTCTCTCTAATTCCCCCAATTCATGCATAAGCTCCCCCATTTTAACCTCTACCCTCCCAAAAACCTCCTTATTCCACCTAATAATATCTCCCTTGAGCAGTTTAAGTTTCTTTGAAAGACGGAATGAAGGTGTCCCTGATACCGCGTACCTTGTCCCCCATTCTTTCACTTTGTCACCAAATCCAACCACATGTTCTCAAATCGGAAAGGAGCACGCACCCCCCTCCCTCTGCATCCATCTAGCAAGATAGGCAAATGATACGAAGTCAGCCTAGGTAATTAATCTGCAGCACATTCAGTAACAGCTCATCCCAGGAGGACGATATCAGAAATTTATCAAGTCTAGACCTTGAATTGGAATCCCCCGCCCTGGCCCAAGTAAACCTTTCCCCAGATAGAGGAAGGTCAATGAGAAAGTGATCATTAATAAAGTCAGAGAACTCCTCCATGGCCCTCGAAATCAGACTACACCCTAATCTCTCCTACGGGAATCTAATATTGTTAAAGTCTCCCCTAGAACCCATGGAATGTCCCATTCCCCCATAACATTGGCCAGTTCCTCCCAGAAAGACACCTTGGACCCTTCTCCTATCGGTCCGTACACTCCCCCAAATCCCCACTCCACCCCACTCACTCTATCTTTGACAAGAGCTGCTAAAGAAAAAAACTCCCTTCTTAATCTCTTTTACCTCCAAGCTTCTATCATCCCACATAAGAAGAATGCCCCCGGCACTTCCCGCTGCTGGGACCCAATCATATTTTACCCAACTACCTCCCCAGACACTCCTCACAATCGCATCCGACAAAACTACCATTTTGGTCTCCTGAAAACAAACTAGGTTGGCACCCCACCCTCTAACTCCCGCTTTGATGATGGCCCTTTTTGTTTGGGTCACTCATCCCCCTCACATTCCATGAAAGAATCTTAACTTCCATAAGTAACAATATCCCGCTTTTCCCCACCCCCCTAGCCGAGCTCCCTTCCTCCATGTCACACACCCGGCCCTTCTCTTGTACACCACTACATCCCCTAAATTATTTTGCTTAACACCTTGACCTATCACCCTCCCCGCACCATCATAAAAAGACTGCTCCTTAATTTCCCTCAACAGTTCTAGCACCCTATCTTCCTTCCCTTCAAAAGAAACACCTAAAAACTTTCCAAAGTTTAATAGTTTATCCTCCACCCAGAAGGACATATCCCTTCCTCCAATCCGTGATGAAAATGGACAGGCGTCTTCTATATGTACCATTTCCTTGCTCCTACCGGAGGAATACAAGACCATAGCATTGCTAGCAATAGGAACTTTAGGTGCCGGAAGGATCTCACCATTTCCTTGAGAGGCACCAACCTCTGAGATTAACACCCCGCTACTATAGGAATGTCCAGAAACGCCAGCAGTGTAGCGTGAAGGAAGAGAGCATGAAATCCTTGGCGGCATATTAACTGGAATTGCTGGTCCGGCAGTAACATCAATTGGGGCATGCGCAACAATCTCCCCGGAAGAAGAAGGAGCTTGAAGTGTAACCTCAGCACAGCTAAGCACGGGAGAAGGTGAGAGGGTGATGGAGCTGGGTCCATCAGAGGCTGGAGGCCGTGGAATAACACCACCAGCTTTAGCCGGTGCTGCCCCTGAAGCAGCGCCCATCGAAGAGGGGCGCTTGACACTAGAGCTCGGTGAAATACCACTATATGAAGCACCATTGGCAGCAGAATAAGGAGCGACTGTTCCCATATGCTTAGGAGCCTTATCAGGCGCAGCTTGAAATAATTTGGGCCCCTTAGGATCAATTCTAATACAATTGGGAAAAGTTGTTGGACCCAGGCTTATACTTGCTGAAAACTTGCCCGGCCCTATGATAATTAAAAGAGGACCGGCCCATTCTGCCTTTCCAGCCCGCATCACTAACCCAGGGGCATTCACGTCTTTTCCTCCTGATAAGATTTTGTCTTCTTCTCCCAAATTCAAACCCTCCGTCTCTTCTCGATCTAACTTCTGATTCCTGCTTAGCCCACTGATTCGGTGAGCCCTCCCCTCCCTTCAGAGACTGATTTCCCCTCCCCTCTCTTCTATTTGACCTTCCCTTTTCTTCCGCCACTATCACAGGCATAAAGATAGGGCGAAATTCAGGGCTCAACCAAACCATATAACTCAAGTAGCCATCTTCCACCACAGTGGATACAGGGATTCTGCCCCCTTTCCTCACCACAATCCTCACTCGCGAGAGGTCGTGAAGGCTGCAAGTGACATCAATAAAACCCCCACAGATTTTCCCAATCTTCTTGAATAGGTCAAGACACCAAAGATGCACCGGGAGACCCACCATGTTGACCACCAATGTTTCGCCAATGAAACGAGGATCGAGACACCCATCGTGCTCCACCCATCTGTCTAGGTTTAAGAAGTTCCCATCGAACCACATGTTTCCTCTGACAAGAATTTCTGAAGCTTGAGACTCGTCAGACTAATCGAAAGAGATATTGTGTGTCCCCCAGTTGCGATATTTTTAGCCCGGCCTTGACGTTCCATGCATCTGTTGCCCAGTTCCTAACAGCCTCTGAAGAACCAACCCATTTGGAGAAAGACCCGATCAGACAAGATTCCAAGAAACCCTTGCGCCTGAGAGTGTGCTCCTCGGACAGCGAGAAGTGCGGTTCTTGCCCTACGTCAAGCTTTCGATGGCATCTTCCCCCAAGTTCTAGGGCTGGCCAAGAGGCAGCTTTGATGAAAGACATGTTTTCCATTTTTCTAGATTCTAGGGAGAAGTAGGAACTTCTCTCTATAGAATCCATCATATTCTAAAAGCGGATGACCCAAAAGCCTCGCGAAGAGGCTGACTGAAGAAGAAGAAGTGAGATTTGGCCGGAAAAAGCCTCAAAGGTTAGTATATCAGTAATCACAGTGGATGAAAACAGGATATAGGAAGGGAAGAAAGATTTCTGGTGCTGAACAAAGGTAAGCAGTCGCCGGAATTTGGGGTATATTCGCCGAAAAATAGAAAAAGTTATCTGATTTTGGTGAAACTGAAATGGGTAGGCTCGGAAAAGCTTCGAGAATAGGCTGTTTGAAGAAAAAAGTTTGAAAAGTTGCCGGAATAAGCCACACGCGCCGGCGCGTGGCTGAAATCTCGCCGGAAAAACAGCCGTGTTGGCCGCGCGTGAGGGCGCGTGAAAGCTCGGTTGCCGGAGAACTTTACTGGGGTTTGGTTGCGGGAAGCTTGGCTCTTGATAGGGGTGATGGAGTCCTAGGAAGTAGAAGAGAGAGAAGAACCTCGGGGAAAGTGCCTGGGAGCATTTCAATGGTTGTAAGCAGAGCACATTACAAATCACCTTACAAATATCTTAGCAAAATATACCATATTTGATTAACGTGATAATATTTCTTGCTTTCTTGGACGGTGATAATGCTCTAAATAAGATTTGTGAGGAAAAGGAGGGAAATAGAAAAGATTTATATGTAATAAGGTCACGATTAACTTTTAGTCCTATATTAAGAATTCCTACATAGTTCAAATAAGGAATACTCAAATAATCAAAACTTTAGGTGATTTTAAATTCTTAAATATGAGGGAAATAATTAAATTACAATTTTGTCCAATATAAATTTTATTTTTAAAGGGTAAAAAAAGGCAAACGTCATTTTGCTAAAGGGTTTCGTGCTTTTAATATAATATAGATATATTACATAAACCCAAAAGTCAAACAAAATAGCCAATCAATCTATACTTCTTGGTCAGAGATGTAGTCAAAGCACCCAAGGTAAGTTGACCAAATCCCGTGTAGATCCCATACCCACACCCATGTCGTGGCAACACAGGTGCAACAACAATTTTGAAGAGTACGAGCAACATAGCTGAGTCAGGATTCTCGAAGTTTATACAGCATGTGTAGACTGTAACAACAAAATGATTAACATGTGTTCTTATGTAGAATGATGGGGAAAATTTTCTACACACTATGTTAGAAGATCTTGCAAAGATGAATCATACCAGTTTCCCACATACACAAAAAAGTAAATAGATAAAAACAATAATAACAACTACAACTGGAGACACCAAAGAAAAAATGCTAGATGATAAAATTTCAAGCACTGAAAAAGGACAAAGAAGTTGCAGATTTAGACTACTATGAATAAAATGATGCTGATGAGGAAAATGAGGATGAGAAGGAGCAGTTAGGCCCTGGGATTATACTAGAAATGTAAAAATATGTGCCTCATGACAGAACCAAATGAAGCAACCATCAAATATACTACTAATTATGCATGTCTTCCCTTAGCTTAAAGATTTTACATTAGTAAGATTCCATGGTTAATTAGTAATTGGAAAAATCCATTTGCAACAAATGATCTATTGCACAGATCATTCCTCAAATATAAGATCCAATATTTAGCACACTAAGCTGATCTTTTGTTTTTCTCGCTCATAGAACAAGGCAGGTGGGAACCAAGCTAAGAAAACTCACCTCCAATTCCACCAACAGTCAGAATAGATTGTACGGCTACTCCACAAACTTCAGCTAAAGTCATTAGCCCAAGGATGAAGAGGCCAACGGAAGAGATTCTGTCCAAAGTTAACAACCGATCACGGTCACCTTTTTCAAGGCTCTTGACAACCAAAGCTCTGCTGATCACATTTGTTTTCCATCGCTGTAGAAACCAGACAAATGAAAGAATAGCAGCTCCCCTCCAAGTCTGAAGAAGGTATTGCGATGCGACAGTGCTTGGTGCCACCATCACCGCGCTGCACACAGATATAAATCAATGATAAAGACAACTGATAGAACATCAAACCTAAAGCTAATATGTGAAAAAGAAACAAGTAAGAAACGCATTACTAACATCTGTGAAAATGACATGAAGGTGATCAAATATCGAACGGGGTCCTCCATAGCACCCCAAATACTTTTCTCATAAGGAACCTGCCCCCATATTGAGCTTCCAGGCAGCAAAGCAGCTGGGCCTTGCATTGAGTACTTGTGAAATCTCCTCAAAAGCCTTGGCATCACGATCCAAGCCATCAAGGTACCAATTAAAGTGCCACCAACCGGAACAATTACATCTCTCAAATAAGGGTGCGCATCAAGCACTTGTTCAACATAAGGAGTCATTTCAGAAGATGCCTCTTTCGCCTTTTCCCCGGTATAAGTCACAGCATCTATGGTTCTTTGCCAAGCTTCCTTAACCTTACCAATCCATTCACTTCCACCAACACCACTTGTATCCATATCAGACCCACTTGCACCAGCTGAAACTTCTGAACCCTTAAGAATATCTACTTTACTATTAACAGACGATGAATACCATCGACTATTCCATATGGGGCTAGTCCCAACAATTGAGATACTTCCCCTCAAATTTTTATTATCAAATAGCCCACTAAGATATGGAGTAACATGACTGGGCCCACAAGCAGAGTGTATACCCCTCATATCGAAACATTTGAGGGCAGCATAACTTTTGGAATAGGCGGTTTCTCTAGCGTAGTGATTACTATTTACACAAGCGAATGAAGGTCTGACATCAACCTGATTTGCTAATCTTAAAGAGGAACTAAGGGTTCTTGTCAAAGTTGAAAACCTAATTGCTGCCATCAACAAATAGAGTTTGACCAGCAAATTATGTCTCAAATGAAATCTTTTTAACTTCAACCTACAGCGTTCATCTTCAATCTGCAACAACAAAGTAAAAGATGGGTTAAAAATAAAAATAAAAACTCAAAATAATTCATACACTGTACATATATGCATTATATATATGTATATACTAGCTATGGTTAACACTATAAAGGCTTGAGGCAGAAGTATATCCCATTTCAAATTAGACCAGGCACACCCATAAAGACAAAAATATCAGCATGATACCTATTCATTTAAGGACCAGGAAAATTATGATGGCCCTGAGTTGATGTGGTAGCTTTCAATTCAAGAGCACAGAAATCAAGATAAAGCCAGCCTATAATAACAACAGATTCAAGATTTTAAATATAGTTAACGCAAGCTTGCCCCAGCTGTATTCCATTTCATCAACCTCATCATACGTTCAGTAATGGATCGGAGCAATGGTGGTTATGTTTAAACATAGTGAAAATTTGCATTCAGATAAGAATGAGAAAGCAAAATCATGTATATATAACAGAAGTACTTTTATCATTAGAAAAGTAAAGAGGACATATCCAGTATCACCTATAGCATGAGCCCAAACATCATGTAACTTGTAATTTACCTCAAACTTAAAGGAAGCTAAATTAAAATACTTAGCAGGCACATCATTTAGAGTTCGTTAATACATGTAAAGTGATATAAAAAATCTGATATGATTTTTTCTTTTTCTCTTTTTTTAATGACTGGACCAGCTTGCACACCTTTAATCCATCGGGTACTTGCTATCTCCCACCAACACAAATACCGGGACCTCTACCAACTAAGGCTTAGGCCGATGAAAAGAAATCACATACTCCCTCCGTTCCAATTTATATAAACTTGTTTGATTGGGCACGGAGTTTAAGAAAAAATAAAAACTTTTGGAATTTGTGGTTCTAAACAATTCAAAAAGAGGCCCAGAGTATTTGTGTGGTTATAAAAGTTTCTCCTAAGGGTAAAATTACAAGTTTAAGCAAAATTGTTTTCAAATTTAGAAAAGTGTCATTTTTTTTGGAACGGACCAAAAAGGAAATAGGTTCACATAAATTGAAACGGGGTAGTAGTATTTTTTTTTTGACTACGTGGTATCCGAGCCAACTTAGGCATGCGTGGACTATTCCACCGGTACCTATTACCTCGCACCAACAATGTATAATTCACTCCACCAAGGCTTAGACGGATGGAAATAAATTACCTAGAGACATCATGGTTATCCTTCCCCTCAATTGACCACTAGGCAACAACTTTTTTCTTTACTTTAACCTTTTATATTTAAGTTTCTCCTTCAAGTTTATAGTGTCTGCAATTCATTTCCTTTAGTACCGTGTAAAAATCTTTGTCAGTCTTAGATGGCATAGTCAACCGTACGCGGTCAATTGATTTAGGCATATTATCAAACAGCCTTGGTGCAACAGCGACCAAATCTGATACGACTTTAATCAAACGGGTGAGTAAAGCTAATACATGTGCAAAATTTGCCAATAAACCAAGCGAGAGGAAAAGAAAATTCGAATTGAACTCACCTGTAAGAGCAGTAGAAGCAACAAAATTAAAGTACAAAGGAACAAATAATGGGTAAACAGCAAAAAAATACAGAAAGAAGGAAGGAAGGCTCAATTATCAATTTACCCTTAAAGGTGAAAGCTCTAGATCAAATTGGAGAGGGGTAGAACAGATAAATGAATAAACAGTAAGAAAAAGGTGACTTGACGTGCAAGATATAGGTTTGTCACGTAGGGTGAGACTGAAAAGACTATACACCGAAGGAAAGCATGGTCTTTTCGTTTTTTCTTTTTCTTTTCTTTTCTTTTTCGTTTCGATAGAAAAATTGAAAAAACATGATTCGTTGTAAACAAATACTGCTTACAGCATCTCCAACCTTTACCCCATTTTTGGGGATTTTCCCATTTTGGAATAACTTACTCCAACTATTTTCCTATTTTTTTTTCCAAAAGAGAATATTCTTTTTTATATTCTTCTCTTTCTTCTATATTATATTATTATCTTTCATTCTAATTTTTTTTTCAAATTCCATTAAACAAATTTCATCTTTTATTTTCATTAATTTGTAATTTTCATTAAAATAATTCTATAAAATTTTAAATAATATAATTTGTAAGCAATTATTATAGATTAACTAATAATTCAAATAAAAGTGAAATCATTGAGGTCGAATCGTAGATGCATACAACAATACAAAGGAAGATTTTTGGGAGAGTCGTACCAAGAAATCGTTGCAACACCGAATGCAAATGATTGAGAAGGCGGTAAGAAAATTAAACGGATGTGTACGTCAAGTAGAAAATTTGCGTCCTAGTGGTGCTTCTGAGCAGGATATTGTGAGTATTTATTTTGTAGTTATTTATATTTTATTTGTATATATATTTACTTACTGTTTTTTGTTTTGTTTTGTTTTTAATATTGCAGCTTACACAAGCAAAAATTTTACTTATGCAAGATCCGAACTTCAAAAAGAGCTTTAAATTTGATCATGTGTGGGCTACTTCTCAAAAATGAGGATATTGCAGGTGATTTCACATCATCATAACGGCCTAGTGGGGTGAAGAAAGCAAAAATAAAGAGAAATATTGACGAAGATTATATGAAGACAATTCAATCAAAAAATAATCGGATGGTTGAGGCGATGAATAATGCAACCGAGGCAAAAAAAGAAGTTTTGGTTGTTCAAAAAGAAAAACTAAGAGTAAAAGAAATGAAAGAAGAAAATAAAATTTTAATGATGTATGTGGATTCTATTGTCGATCCAACTAGTCATGAATTTATACGACAAGAACAACAATGAATAATGTATAAAAGAAGTCAACAATATCCACACTCACAACCACAACAATCCTCGGCCCCATTCACTCAATATTATTATGATTTTGGTGTATCTGGAAACGACATACCTCCTACTAAGTTATTATGCTATTTACCGTAGTTTCAATTTTTATGTATTTTAATTTAATGTATTTCCAATTTTAATGTATTTTCATTTAATATATTTTTAATTTTTACTTTTCAATTTTAGCAACATCTAATATTTTATATTCGCACCTTTCAATTTTAGTAACATCTAATATTTTATATTTGCACCATTCATTTTTTGATATGATTATATATTTTTTGTACAATTATAACTTATAATAAAATTAACTTATAATTTTACATAAAAATAATAAATGCACGAAAATTAATTTATTAAAATTATACGCCAAAGTTAAGATGTAAAATTAACATTATAAAGATATTACATAAACATAATTAGGTATATATAAAGAGATAAATTAAAAGAGTTAAATAATAAAATATGCATGAATAGTAATGGGGGAGATGAATAGTGTACCCCATATCTGGAGGAACACTATTTATCCCCCATTTTGGGGACAAAAATGGGGGAGGGTTGGAGCTTCATTATGGCAAAAACTGCCCCAATATAGGAAAATGGGGGAGGGTTGGAGATGACCTTAGGCATAGACTCATAGTAATGGGCCTAGTGGCATATTTTGTCATTAAAATTGTAGAGACATTTTAAAGACTAATGATCAAAACGCTTTTCTTTTAAAAACAAAGACAAAACATACCTTTTTTGAAGATTTTTGTAACGATCTGACCGGTCGTTTTTCTTTCTAGATCCCCGTTCTCCTAATTAAGACTCCCATATGTGATTTTACTATTTTATGACTTGCGGGGACGGTTAGGTCGGGCTTGAAAGGGTTCGGGTCGAAATCGGAACACTTAGTTCCTTAACATTGGCTTAAAAGGATTATGTTTGACTTGGGTCAATATTTTTAGTAAACGACCTCGAAATCGGGAATTTGACGGTCCCAATAGGTTCGTATGATGATTTTGGACTTGGGCGTAGGTTCGGATCGGGTTTTGGATGGCCTGGTAGCGTTTCGGAACATAAAGTTGAAAGTTGGCGCATTTAAGGTTTTAAAAGTTCTTTAAATTTGGTTTGAACTAGGTTTTGATGATATCGAGGTCTGTTTGGGATTCCAAACCCATGCATATTTTCGTATGATGATTTAAGACTTGCACGCAAAATTTGGCGTCATTCCGAGTTGATTTGATAGGAATCGGACGCGTGAAAGTGTTTCTAGAGGTTTTTGAGTTTCATAATTAGATTCATGCGCTTTGGCTTCCCACTCATACTTCAAGATGTTATTTTGGTGTTTCAAGCGTGCGAGCAGGTCCGTGTTATGTTGTTGGATATGTGAGTATTATTGGATGGGGTCCCGAGGGTCTCGGGTGTGGATCAGATTGGAAATCAGACTCGGAATTTGACTTGGGGGACTGTTGGTGCACCAGTTAAGGTGCGTCTGCACCTTCGAGATATTGGCCGCAAGTGAGAGCTTTTGATCGCAGATGCAGTTCTGGACGAGGGGTCTGTGGCTCGCAGAAGCAGAGGAATTTCCACAGAAGCGGCCTCGCTTCTGCGATGAAGGAGTCGCAGGTGCGAGAAGGGGTCGTCCAGGCCTAGGTCGCAAGTGCGAGAGGCGAGCCGCAAAAGTGGGCTAGCAGGTGCGGTGCCCTTCCGCAGGTGCGCCCAAAGCTGGACTGGGTGTCTTCTGCAGAAGCGGACCTTTGTCCACAGAAGCGGCGTTGCAGGTGCGACCCAAGGTCCGTAGAAGCAGAATCGCTGGAGGCAGTGAGGTCTTTTAATGTAGGGACTTAGGCAATTTTATCTCATTTCTTTTATCTCTTGGGCGATTTTGGAGCTTCTTGGAGGGGGGGTTTCCACCTATCTATTGAAGGTAAGTAATTTCTATCCAATATAAGTTAAGTACATAGATTATGGGTAGATTTTAACATGTAAAATTGTGGAAATTATGGGTTTAGTTAAAAAATCTAGGTTTTGATAAAAATGAGATTTAACTACGAAAATGATTATGGAATTGGGTAAAAATTATATATTTGAGTTCATGAGGTTATGGGTAATAATTATCTTCAAAAAAATTCGGAATCCGGACACGTGGGCCCGGAGGTAAATTTTAGGAATCTTGCAATTTGGGTTGGGTAATTAATCTAATAGCTAAATTATTAACTTTTGAGCGTATATTGATTATTTTATATGACATTTGGCTAACTTCGGATTGTTCGGCACCAAGTTGGATCCTTAGAATAAATTTGTGGCCGAAAAGTGAGCTTTGAGACGAGACAAGTCTCTTGCCTAACCTTGTAAGAGAAAATTTACCCCATATGTGATCTAAATTGCTATTTGATTCTAATTGTGGGGGTTACGTACACATGAGGTGACGAGAGTCCGTACGTAGCTACTAATTATGCTTAAGTCCGGGTAGTTTAGGACCCAAATCATAAAATACTTGTGATGTTTGTATCCTAGTTGTTAATTAAAGTGCTTAAATTATATTGAAACTTATTAAAGGATTTACAAGGACCGAATTTCACTTACTTGAGTTTTGGCGGGTCACTTGACCGTTAATAGAGATTGTGCTTCTTTGTGTATTAGCCTTATAATAGCTTTTAAATCGGATGTTCATAAAGTAATCTCTCTTCTTGTGGAGAGGGCCGAACGCCTCGACAGTATAATAGATGCATCTATGGCTCGTGCCGCTCTACCCTCGGCAGTGTACACATTATTCTGGATCGGACCGTATGACATCGGCATAAATCGTGCGTGCTAATGCTTGAAGCCCGAATATACATGATATTATTTTCATGAATTGAGAGGTTAAAATTTATTTATTTATTCGGAATTTATTTGGAATTAGTATATGTTAGTGAAAGACTTTTGGAATTTACTGTTATTTAAAGAATCATTCAATCACTGTTGTCATTGTGTTAATATTATTATTCACATACCCTATGTCTGTTTAGCATCTCTATATTTTATTGTTAGCCCATAGTAAGTGTCGATGTCGACCCCTCGTCACTACTTCTTCGAGGTTAGACTGGATACTTACTGGGTACATGTTATTTATGTACTCACACTACACTTCTGCACTAATCGTGCAGGATCTGAGGCAAGTGCATCTGGCAGTTATTCCGGCGCGCACCCCTAATACCCTGAGGCTAAGTGGTGAGCTACTTTCTGAGTCCGTTCTGCAGCACCGAAGTCTCTCTTTTGCATTTTATTTTCTGTCTACCCTATTTTAGACAGTAGTTTAGAGTTCTGTATTTTCTACTACTGCCCATACACTTGTGACACCAGGTCTTAGAACACATGCTAGTAGACTTTATGGTTTTTGGAGCATTTATTTCACTGCATTTGCTCACTCATTAGCTTTGGCTTTACTTTATTGAATTTTCTACTCATTATTTTCTTGATAAATGAAATTCAACAACTTGGAAATTTATTAAAAAGGACAACTGCATGGGTAGTTAACCGTTGGCTTGCCTAGCGGCGACGTTGGGTGCCATCACGTCCTATAGGGAAAATTGAGTTGTGACAATATGGTATCAGAGCCCTAGGTTCACGTAGGTCTCACAAGTTATGAGCAAGCCTAATAGCGTCTTGTGGATCGGTGCAGAGACATCCGTACTTATCTTCGAGAGGCTATAGGGCGTTAGAAAACTATTATTTCTTCATCTCCTTTCGTGCAATTGATGTTGTGCTAAGTGTTTTTCTCTTATTTTCTCATAGATTGTGAGAACGCGTGCGACAGATGTACCCAATCATGGAGGGGCTACTCCCCCTGTTGCTAGAAGCAGAGGCCGAATGAGGGCTCCAGCTCATGGTAGAGGACTAGTACATCCCAGAGTTGCCCAGTTGTGCCACCAGTGGGTCCAATAGAGGATCTTATTATTGAAGAGCAGGGTGAGATGTGTGCAGCAGACCCGGCCCCAGTGGATTTCATGTTCGCGCCGGGATTCCACTCAGGATGGTTTATTTCCAGCAGACCCAGCCACATCTCAAGCGGGAGGGGGAGCACAGACCCATACCGCTCAGGCTTTAGGGCATGCAGTTGTCATATATTATTCCCCGGGCGCACTACCCGTGGGCGGAGCTCAGCCAGTTGTAGCAGCTATACCTGAGCCCAGACCAGTTGCGGCTGGCGAGCCGCATAAGCTATTGGACAGATGCACCAAGCTATATCCTCATGTATTTATAGCTGAGAGACATGAGGACCCCCATGACTTTATCGACCGATGCAGGCATAGAATGCACAACATGCGGATATTGGAGTCTCACGGGGTGGACTTTACCACCTTTCAACTGGAGGGCAAGGCTCGTAGACGGTGGCAATCCTATCTTCTCGGCAGACCGGTAAGTTCTCCTCCCATGACTTGGGACCAGTTTACACGCCTCTTCCTTGACAGATATATTGTACCCTCTCAGAGGGAAGAGTTGTTATTTCAGTTCGAGCAGCTCCAACAGGGCCAGATGTCGGTGACCGACTATGAGGCGAGATTCTTTGAGTTGGCTCGCCATGCACTTATGATACTTCCTACCGATGTAGACAGAGTGCAGAGGTTTGTTGCAGGTTTGCACTCTGGTATCGAGGCCACTATAGCCCGAGAGGTTGAGATAGGGAGTTCGTACGAGCTAGTTATGGAGATAGCTCGGAGGATCGAGGGTGTTTGTTAGCGGAGCCGAGAGCAGGTGATGAGGGATAAGCAGTTTCGATATCCAATCTAGAAGACCCATATATCCAGCACATTCGCCTCCTCGGGGTGTTCCAGTGCGGCCTTATTTCAGCGCCATGCTAGAGAGCTCCTACCACCCACCAGCTATTAAGGGTTCCTCCAATCGACCTTCAAGCCATCAGGGCCAGACTTCAGGTTAGTAGTCCACCATGTCGAGAGGTTGTTTCGATTGCGGGGATCTTGGTCATGTGAGGAGGTTCTTCCCCAGGCTTTGGGGTAAGGTCGTGCAGCAGGGTCAGAAACCTATGATTACAGCACCAGTTGCCACACCAACCGTCCAACCGTCTGGCCACCCAGAGGTGGAGGGCATGTGGGTAGAGGCCGTCCTAGAGGTGGAGGCCAGTCAAGTGGCACTCCATCCAGGTTCTATGCCTTTCCAGCCAGACCAGATGCAGTAGCCTCAGATGTCGTGATCACATGTATTATTTCTATCTGCGGTAAGGATGCTTCGGTACTATTTAATATAGGGTCCACGTATTCATATGTTTCATCTCTGTTTGCCCATTTTCTAGGTGTTCCTCGTGAGTCCTTGGGTACTTCTGTTTATGTGTCCACACCAGTGGACAATCCTGTTATTGTGGATCAGATCTACCGGTCCTCTATTGTGACTTTCTACGGTTATGAGACTAGAACGGATCTTTTGTTGCTCGATATGAATGACTTTGAGACCTTCATGGGCATGGACTGGTTGTCTCCATATCACGCCATCCTTGATTGCCATGCCAAGACTGTTACCTCGGCAATGCCAAAGTTACCTATATTAGAGTGGAAGGGTTCGTCCGTCAGTACATCTAATCGGGTTATCTCTTTTCTGAAGGCTCGACACATGATCGAGAAGGGTTATTTTGCTTATCTAGCCTATGTTCGAGATACTAATACAGAGACTCCAGCAATTGATTCGGTGCCCGTGGTTCGGGAGTTCTTTGATGTGTTTCTTTCCGATCTTACAGGCATGCTGCCAGATTGTGATATCGATTTCTGTATTGATTTGGCTCCAGGTACCCAGCCTATCTCTATTCCATCGTACTGCATGGCTACAAAAGAGTTGAAGGAATATCTTGAGGAGTTGCTAGCAAATGGGTTTGTCAGAATGAGTGTGTCACCTTGGGGTGCATCTGTGTTATTTGTGAAGAAGAAAGATGGGACTATGCGGATGTGAATTGATTACTGTCAGTTGAACAAAGTTATCATTAAGAACAAGTACATGTTGCTGCGTATTGATGATTTGTTTGACCAGTTGCAGGGTGCCAGGGTGTTCTCTAAGATTGACTTGAGATCGGGGTACCATCAGTTGAAGATTCGTGATTCAGGTGTTTCGAAGACAACTTTTCGGACTAGATATGGCCACTTTGAGTTTCAAGTGATGTCCTTCGGTCTGATTAATGACCCGATGACATTTATGGATTTGATGAACCGGGTGTTTAGGCCATATATTGATTCGTTTGTCATTGTCTTCATTGATAACATTCTAATTTACTCGCGTAGCATGGAGGAGCACGAGCAATATTTGAGAGTAGTGCTTCAGACCTTGTGGGAACAGAAGTTATATGCTAAGTTCTCCAAGTGTGAATTTTGGTTAGATTCTGTAGAATTCTTGGGGCATGTTGTATTAGACGAGGGTATTAAGGTAGATCCTAAGAAGATCGAGGCAGTTCAGAGTTGGCCCCGTCCTACCATAGCGACCGAGATCATGAGCTTCTTGGGGTTAGAAGGTTATTATCGTCGGTTTGTAGAGTATTTCTCATCTATTGTAGCACCTTTGACTAGATTGACCCAGAAGGGTGCTCCGTTTCGATGGCCCGACGATTGTGAGGCGAGCTTTTAGAAGCTTAAGACCGCATTGACTTCAGCACCGGTGTTAGTTTTGCCTTCTGATTCAAGGAAGTATACTGTGTATTGCGACGATTCATGCGTTGGTTTGGGTTGTGTATTGATGTAAGATGGGCGAGTTATTGCATATGCTTCATGTCATATGAAGCCCCATGACAAGAATTACCATGTGCATGATTTAGAGTTGGTCGCGATAGTTCATGCTCTTAAGATCTGGAGGCATTATCTTTATGGGGTGTCCTGTGAGGCTTACACCGATCATCGCAGCTTGTAGCATTTGTTCAAGTAGAGGGATCTCAATTTTAGGCAGTGCAAGTGGCTTGAGTTACTAAAAGATTATGATATTACCATCCTTTATCATCCGGGCAAGGCGAATGTGGTTACGGATGCCTTGAGTAGGAAGGTGGAGAGTATGGGTAGTTTGGCATTCATTTCAACAAAGAAGAGGCCATTATGTTTGGGCATTCAGTCCTTGGCTAACAGACTTGTGAGGTTGAATATTTCAGAGCTCAGCCGAGTTCTTGCTTGCGTCGTCACCCAGTCTTCACTATTCTATTAGATCAAGGTTCGTTAGTACGACGACCCGCATGTGTTGGTTATCAGAGTGATAGTACTACAGGGCGGTGCCAAGGATATTACTATCAGTGAGGATGGTGTTCTACAACTCCATAGTCGTCTATGTGTCCCTAATATTGATGGATTGAGGGAAAAGATTTTATAGGAGGCACACGGTTCTCGGTATTCTATTCATCCAGGTGCTACGAAGATGTATCGCGACCTGAGGCAGCATTATTGGTGGCGGTGGATGAAGAAGGACATAGTTGAGTATGTAGCGAGGTACCTAAATTGCCAACATGTTAAATATGAGCATCAGAGGCCAGGTAGCCTACTCCAGCAGATGGTTATACCTGAGTGGAAATAGAAGCGCATCACTATGGACTTCGTAGTTGGGTTGCCTCGGACCTTGAGGCAATTTGGGTCATTATCGACAGGTTGACCAAGTTAGCACACTTCATTCCGGTTGTAACCACGTATTCTTCAGAGAGATTGGCCTAGATTTACATTCAAGAGATTATTCGATTGCATGGTGTTCCTGCTTCCATTATATCAGATAGAGGCCCTCAGTTTACTTCGCATTTCTGGAGGGCAGTACAGAGTGAGTTGGGGACTCGGGTTGATCTCAACACAGCCTTTCATCCGCAGACTGACGGGCAGTCGGAGCGGACGGTTCAGATCTTGGAGGATATGCTTAGAGCATGTGTGATTGACTTCTAAGGGCAGTGGGATTGATACTTGCCTTTGGCCGAGTTTGCTTACAACAACAGTTATCAGTCCAGCATTTAGATGACTCCATTTGAGGCTTTATACGGCCGACGATGTCATTCGCCCATCAGATGGTTTGAGCTCGGCGAGGCTAAGTTATATGGTACTAATTTGGTTAATGATGCCTTAGAAAAGGTAAAGTTGATTCAGGAGTGACTTCGCGCAGCACAGTATAGACAGAAGAGTTACGCAGATCAGAAGGTGCGTGATTTATCATTTATGGTGGGCGAGAAGGTTCTCTTGAAAGTCTCGCCGATAAAGGAAATCATGAGGTTCGGGAAGAAGGACAAGTTAAGCCCAAGGTTTATAGGTCCATTTGAGGTGTTGAGACGAGTTGGGGAGGTTGCTTATTAGCTTGCCTTGCCTCCCAGTCTATCAGAATTTCATCCGGTTTTCCACGTGTCTATGCTCCAGAAATATCATGCTGATAGGCCGCATGTGTTAGATATAGCACGGTCCAGTTATATGAGATCTTGGGTTATGAGGAGGAGCCAGTTACCATTGTCGATAGGCAGGTCTGCCAATTGAGGTCCAAGAAGATTTATGTGGTAAAGGTTCAGTGGAGGAGTCAACCAGTCGAGGAGGCGACTTGGGAGACCGAGGAGGACAAGTGAAGCAGATAGCCACACCTACTCGGCACTCCAGGTACGATTCTAGACCCATTCGAGGATGAACGTTTGTTTAAGAGGTGGAGAATGTAACGAACCGACTGATTGTTTTTCTTTCTAGATCCTCGTTCCCCTAATTAAGACTCCCCAGATGTGTTCTTACTATTTTATGACTTACGGGGGCGGTTAGTTCGAGCTTGGAAGGGTTCGGGTCAAAATCGGAATACTTAGTACCTTAACCTTGGCTTAAAAGTGTTAAGTTTGGCTTGGGTCAACATTTTAAGTAAACAACCCCGGAACCGGGATTTGGCGGTCCCAATAGATTTGTATGATGATTTTGGACTTGGGAGTAGGTACAGATCGAGTTATGGATGGCCCGGGAGTGTTTCGGTGCATAAAGTTGAAAGCTGGCGCGTTGAAGGTTTTAAAGTTCTTTAAATTTGGTTTGAAGAAGGTTTTGGGGATATCGAGGTCCGTTTGGGATTCCAAAGCCGGGAATAGTTCTGTATAATGATTTAAGACTTGCACACCAAAATTGGTGTCACTCCGAGTTGAATTGATAGGAATCTGACGCACGAAGTGTTTCTAGAGGTTTTTGAGTTTCAGAATTCGATTCATGCGTTTTGGCGTCCGACTCGTACTTCTAGATGTTATTTTAGTGTTTCGAGCATGCGAGTGGGTCCGTGTTATGTTGTTGGATGTGTGAATGTTATTGGATGTGGTCCCGGGAGCCTCGGGTGTGTATCGGATTGGAAATGAGACTCGGAATTTGGCTTGGGGGACTGCTGGTGCACCAGTTCTGGTGCGTCCGCACCTGCGAGATATTGGCCGCATGTGCGAGCTTTTGATATGCTGATGCGGTTTTGGACGATGGGTCTGTGTCCCGCAGGAGCGAAGGCATTTCCGCAGAAACGGCCTCGCTTCTGCGATGAAGGAGCCGCAGATGCAAGAAGGGGTCGTCCAGGCCTGGGTAGCATGTGCGAGAGGCGAGCCGCAGAAGCGGGCTCACAGGTGCGGTGCCCTTCCGCAGGTGCGCCCAAAGCTGGGTTGGGTGTCTTACGCAGAAATGGACTTTTATCCACAGAAGCGCGTTGTAGGTGCTACCGAAGGTCCGCAGAAGCGGAATCGCTGGAGACAGTGAGGTCTTTTCATGTCGGGACTTAGGCAATTTTAGCTCATTTCTCTCATCTCTTTGGCGATTTTGGAGCTTCTTGGATGGGGGTTTCCACCTAGCTATTGAAGGTAAGTAATTTCTATCCAATGTAAGTTAAGTACATAGATTATAGATAGATTTTAACATGTAAAAATGTAGAAATTGTAGGTTTAGTTGAAAAACCTAGGTTTTGATAAAAATAGAATTTAACCACGAAAATGATTATGGAATTGGGTGAAAATTATATATTTGAGTTCATGAGACTATGGGTAACAATTATCTTCAAATAAGTTCGAAATTTGGGCACGTGGGCCCGAAGGTGAATTTTAAGAATCTTCCAATTTGTGTTGGGTAATTACTCTAATTGCTAAATCATTAACTTTTGAGCGTATATTAATTATTTTATATGACATTTGGCTAGTTTCGGATCATTCAGCACCAAGTTGGGTCCTTAGAGTAAATTTGTGGCCGGAAAGTGAGCTTTGAGATCACATATGAGGGTTACGTACACACGAAGTGACGCGAGTCCGTGCGTAGCTACTAATTATGCTTAAGTCCGGGTAGTTTAGGACCCAAATCATGAAATACTTGTGATGTTTGCACCCTACTTTTTAATTAAAGTGCTTGAATTATATTGAAACTTGTTAAAGGATTTGCAAAGACCGAATTTCACTTGCTTAAATTTTGGCGGGTCACTTGACCATTAATAGAGATTGTGTTTCTTTGTGTATTAACCTTATAATTGATTTTAAATCGGATGTTCATAAAGTAATCTCTCTTCTTGTGGAGCGGGCCGAAGGCCTCAACAGTATAATAGATGCATCTATGGTTCGTATCGCTCAACCCTCAACAGTGTACACATTATTCTAGATCGTGTCGTACGACCTCGGCATAAATCGTGCATGTTAATGCTTGAAGCCCGAATATACATGATATTGTTTTCATGAATTGAGAGGTTAAAATTTATTTATTTGTTTGGAATTTATTTGGAATTAGTATGTGTTAGTGAAATACTTTTGGAATTTACTGTTAGTTAAATAATCATTTAATCACTGCTGCCATTGTGTTAATATTATTATTTACATACTCTATGTGTGTTTGGCATTTATGTATTCTATTGTTAGCCCATAGCAAGTGTCGATGTCGACCCCTCGTCACTACTTCTTCGAGTTTAGAGTGGATACTTACTGGGTACATGTTGTTTATGTACTCATATAACAAACAACCCCAATTTAAGGCATATTAATAGCCTAAGGTCTAGTCTGGTCAAATACCACATATACGCCCGTGTACACACTCGTCACCTTATGTACATGTCATTTCACATAACACAAATAATGCAAGTTAGACCAAATCCTAAGGTGAAATTTCCCCACACAAAGTTAGGCAAGATGCTGACCTCAAATAAGCTAAGTCAATACTCTAAGAAGCCTTTCCCGCGTGAACCAACCTCCGGACGAATCGAATCTAGTTAAAATAATTTAATAATATTAATAAAAGCCATACGAAACAAGCCTAAACGATAAAGCTACAATCTTGGTTCAATTATGCAAAATCAACCCCGGGTCCGCACCCTAGAACCTGACTAAACTTCTAAATCTCGAATATCGATTCTAATACGAGTCCAAATATATTTGTTTCATCCAATTGCGACCTCAAATCGCCCTTTAAATCATCAATTTTTACTTTAGATAAGTTTTTACTAAAAATCCCAATTTCTTCTTCCTTAGATTCATCAATCAATCGCTAAAATAAAAGTGGGAATCATGAATAAATAATAAATCCGAGTCAAGAATACTTACCTCAATCCAAATCGTGAAATTCTCCTCCAAAATCGCCCAAATCCGAGCTCTATAACTCAAAATGTGATAAAATAACCAGAACCCTCGAAATAGAGTGCTTAAGTGGTCTGCCTAGGTATACACACCGCGATCACGGACCCACATTTGTGATCGTGAAGTCCAAACTCAACTCAGCTACTGCCCCTTCTTCGCGAACGCGACAGCCTAGTCGCGAAAGCGATCGCTATCTCAATTGTGTCTACGCGAACGCGCTCTTACTCCTACGAACGCGAAGGCTAAAATCCTGACTGACCCATCCTGCCTCCCCTTCAATGTGAACACGGATCCCAAGGCACGAACATGACCACACCATCACCAACGTGGAGAAGAAAACTCACCTGCCACCAGAATACCTTCTGCGAACGCGACTCCATTGTTGCGATCACGATGAACAAAACCAGACACCAGCATCTGCAGTCCAAATTAAGGAAAAATGATGTGAAACATACCCGAGGTCTCCGGGACGCCGTAAAATCACACCAACCAATACCAACACATAATACGGACCTACTCAAGGCCTCAAATCACACCAAACAATATCAAAACTATGAATCGCACCTCAATTCAAGCATAATGAACTAATGAATTTTCAACTTCCAAAGCTCATGCCGAACCATATCAAATCTACTCAGAATGACCTCAAATTTTACATGCAAGTCCCAAATGACACAACGGACCTATACCAACTCCTGAAACTACAATCCGAACCCGATATCAATAAAGTCAACTCTCGGTCAAACCTATCAACCTTCCAAACCTTTAGTTTTCCAACTATCACCAATTCAAGCCAAAATAACCTAGGAATCTCCAAATCTAAATCCGGACATACGGCTAAGTCTAAAACCACCATACAAAGCTATTTGAACCATCAATGAGCTGAAATCTAACACATACGATGGATCACCATAATACTTCCAGAGTATAGAAATATGGAACACCAGGTGAACTCTGATAAGATGGGGGGCAAAGCAAGTCTGTAGGTCACCCCACCCACTCTCTCAAGAATCTCAAAAGGACCAATATACCAAGGGCTCAACTTTGACTTCTTCCCGAACCTCATCATACCCTTCAGGGGCGAAACTCTGAGTAGAACCCTCTCACCCACTATGATTGACATATCACGAGCCTCATCATAACTCATTTGCCTGGACTGTATTGTACGAAGTCGCTCTTGAATCAACTTTACCTTCTCTAAGGCATCTCGAACCAAATCAGTGCCCAACAAGCTAGCCTCCCCAGGCTCAAACCAACCAATCTGAGAACGACATCGCCTACCATATAAGGCCTAGTATAGAGCCATATGGATGCTTGACTAATAGTTGTTATTGTAGGCGAATTCTGCCAGCGATAGAAACTGATCCCATGAGCCCCCGAAATCAATGACACATGCACGTAACATGTCCTCCAAGATCTGAATAGTGCGCTCAGACTGTCCGTCCGTCTGTGGATGAAATATTGTACTCAGCTCGACCTATGTGCCTCATGCTGCATGGCTCACCAAAAATGCAATATGAACTGTGTGCCCTGATCTGAGATAATAGACAACGGCACACCATGAAGGCGAACAATCTCACGAAGATAAATTCGAGCCAGTTGCTCTGAATAGTAGGTAGTCATAACTGGAATGAAGTGTGCAGACTTGGTTAGTCTGTCCACAATGACCCACACTGCATCAAATCCTCTCAAGGTCCATGAAAGTCCAACTACAAAATTCATAGTGATATGCGCCCACTTCCACTCTAGAATATCAAGTCTCTTAAGCAAACCACCCGATCTCTAATGCTCGTACTTAACCTGCTGAAAATTAAAACATCAAGCCCCATACTCTATAATATCTTTCTTCATTATTCTCCACCAGTAGTGCTACTTCAAATCATGGTACATCTTCACGATGCCTGGATGAATGGAATACCGTAAACTATAGGCCTCCTCAAGAATCAACTCACGCAACCTATCCATATTCGGAACAAAGATCCGACCCTACAACCTCAACACCCCATCATTCTCAATAGTCACCTCATTGGCATCACCGTGCTGCCCCGTGTCCCTAAGGACAAGTAAGTGGGGATCATCATACTGACGTGCCTTGGTGAACTCAAACAAAGAAGACCGTGAAATCACGCAAGCAAGAACCCGTTTAGGCTCCAAAACATCCAACCTCATGAACCTGTTGGCCAAAGCCTAAACATCCAAATATAACGGTTTCATCCCAAGTAGAATAAAAGCAAGATTCCCCATGCTCTAAGCCTTCCTACTCAAAGTGTCCACCACCACATTGGCCTTCCCAGAATAGTAAATAATGGTAATATCATAGTCCTTTAGTATATCTAACCACCTTCGTTGCCTCAAGTTCAGATCCTTTTGTTTGAATAAGTGCTGAAGACCCCTATGATCCGTGAACACCTCACAAGACATGCTGTAAAGATAGTGTCTCCAAATCTTAAGCGCACGGGCAATGGCTGCCAACTCCAAATTGTGCAGTGGGTAGTTCTTCTCATGGGGCTTCAACTGACGCGAAGCATAAGCAATCACTCTACCATCCTGCATCAACACACACCCAATGCAAATCCATGAAGCATCACAATAGACTGTATAAGAACCCGATGTTGAAGGCAAAACCAGAACTGGAGTTGTAGTCAAGGCAGTCGTAAGCTTCTGAAATCTCTCCTCACATTCGTCGAACCACCTGAATGAGGCACCTTTCTGGGTCAATCTAGTAAATATGGTTGCTATAGATGAAAACTCCTCCACAAAACGGCGATAATACCTATCCAACCCAAGGAAAATCCAGATCTTAGTAGTGGTAGAATGTCGGGGCCAACTCTGAACTACCTCAATATTACTTGGATCCACCTTAGTCCCCTCATTGGACACCACGTGGCCCAAGAATGCCACTGAATCAAGCCAAAACTCGCACTTGGAGTATTTGTTGATACCCAATTTTGTCCTCATATTTTTATAAAAGTCATATATGCTTTTAAAATATCATTCCTGCATCATCACCAATTTACAAGGTTCATATAAGTATTTATTGTAATTCTTCACAATTTTTAAGGTTTGATCTTCTTGTATTTTAATTGTTCAAATATTTATTAATTATCCTTTGAAATTATTTTTGTGATGCATTAATCATCCAAATTTATTATTACACCCCCACATATGTTTTATAACATTTTACTTCATTCCATAATCACACGTGCACCTTTTGAACTATTTATGCATTTTTGCAATAATAGCCTATATTTTACAATTAATTGCATTTGTCATTTTATTCAGGGTCAAAATAATTTTTATATTGTTATAATTTTCAGCTATTATTTTAAAATATTAAGTTGCATAAATACTATTTTGTATATTATTTAGCTATTTTATTAAATTAGTTTCCCTTTAATTTCTTATATTTAAAATCTGGCCCAAAACAGGCCAAATTTCGGACCTAATTCACCACCCCACACCCTAAACTCCAACCCAATAACCCATAGCCCAATACCAGCGATCTACTACCCCATACCCGTCCACAAACCCGACCCGCCTCTCATTCAAATCATGGCCGTTGATCTTGGGAAATCAACGACACATATTCAATCTCCCCACTTCTAATTAACCTCACCAAAACCCTAGCCTCATTATACCCGGTAAGCCGCCTCTATGCTCTCTCAAACCCTCCCCTCACCTCATAAACCCTAGCCTCCACCCTAATTCTTTTCTGAATCCAACTCATCCATGGATTCTTACCATGATTTACTTACTTTTTCGGATTATACCGCTATTACCTGTGTAAATGTGGTGTTACTTAGTACTTTCCCATTTTTGGCAAGTACCAGTATCTGAATCAAAGTAAATCGACTTCACTCTCCAAGATTTGGACGATATTTCATCTATATATGTTCACAGCAAGGCTATAAGGATCCGATTCACCAGGATCTCCGTCCAATTTCTGATCCTAGTCAAACTAGGGTTTACCTGGTTTCTTCTCCTAATCCGATTCTAAATTGATTTTTTGCATGTCATTCTTTCCTTATTTATGTTCGATTGATTGTATTTCCTTATTTGTGTGTTGATTTTTATTACTATATAAACCCATCTTCCAACTCCCCTAAGGGGGACCTGAATCTCTGAAATAACTATTGTTCCCTTATTCTTTCTTGTCTTATACTATTCTGAGGCTCAATCTTTTGGCCGACTGAAAGCCAAGGCCACCAGAATTCGATTATTGAATCTTTCTTAGTGTGAGCATTGTCCGGGGTTCATTCGAAACCCTTGTGAACTCTGACGCACCGAGATTCCTAGGTTCTATTGTTCGTTTTGCTATTGACATTGGAGTGTTGTTGAAATTATTCTTCTTGTTTTTCTTGTTCATTCATCTGTAAATGGTAAGCATCTATGACTCTCGCAATTTCATTTCTTTCCGTTTGAATTCCTGCTCTACATATCTATGACTCTGTGAATTGTTATGAACCAACATGCCATTATGTGCTTTGAAGCTCTTCTTGAGTCTCTATATCTTCTAGTAGTCCAACTTGCCTCTTTGTTGCCTTGATTCTACCTTCTTAAGCCTACTTACTAATGTATGTGCTCGAGTGCTTATTATTGTTGCTTATTCTGAGTTTGGTATCTTGCCTTGTTATGATAACCAATTCATGCCCAGAATGTGTTCTAATTCCTGTTGAGACATTCATGCCCAATTTTTATCTGGAGTTCTACTGTTAGCTATGACATGTTCCCATGCTATTTGTAACTTTATTATGTGTAATTGGCTTGCATGTTAAAACTTTCATGATAAGGCTATGCTCTACTTGTTCTTGTCTATGACTCTATTAGATTTTCATGTTTAAATCTTGTGTCTAAAGTTCTTCTAGGCTAATTCTAAATCATTTTACTTTTGAAACTCTTTTGGAATAGTTCACTATCCTATGATGGTTAATCCTATTACCTTAGCTTTGTTTCTGAGAATACAAGCATGAACCTGCCTTGTGAACGTCAGTATTTCATGTGATCTTGTCTATGTGCTTTGGCTGGAATGGTTAATAGTTACAGCTTTAAGAGTTAAGTGTGAAAGGTTATTTAGTTAATTCCATGAGCGGTTTGTCACCTATATGATTAAGTTTGGCATCCATTTGGCTAAGTAAGTTATTCGTTGGGCATGATGTTGGGCCATATGTGTTGTTGGACCTGGGTATTGCATTCAGGAAGATTCTACTGTCCTTGTGAGCTTGAGATTTAGGTCTGTTGATTGGTGAGGTTGCTGAAGGCCCAGAAATTCACTAGGTTATTTTTATAGTGGGCATGTATTGTTTGATGATGCCTGTATTTCTTTCAGTCTGTATTTTGTCATCTTTGAGTTTGTATTGTTCCATTTTTTATCTTGTAAATTGTAATAATGAATAATTAGGGCGTTAGTGAAATTGGGGAATGGGCATGCTTTATTCTTGCATAAAAGGTAGAGAACATGCATATAGGGTCCATGTATTTTATTTTCTATTCTGTTTTACTTGCTCTACTTCTACACGCTAATAGAAATCATGTCTATAGGAACCACACATATCTCACCTAATTTGACTAATACTCGCTACCTCAAACATGTTAGCCGTCATTATTAGGGGTGGGCATTCAGTATTCAGTTCGGTATTTAAAAACTTTGGTTTGGTATTTCAGGATTCGGTTTATCAATTATGTATACCAAATACCGTACCAAAGTATTTCGGTATGGTTCAGTATTTCTTACTTTGGTTCGGTACGATTTTGATACGGTTTTGGTTTAATGCACTAATGGAATAGATGATATAGATAGAGTGTATAGTGGACATGACATTTGGACATGATGTGCTAAGCTAGTTGTTGCATGCTAGATAATACTAGAATTTATGTTTGATATGATATTTGGAAGAAATAGAGTAACAGCAAAAGTGCAAAACCAACATTCCAAGCATCTGGCATCTATGATCTAACAAGCATCAACAAAAATCAGCCAACTAACAAAATAGAGTAACAACAAAACTTCAAGAGTCTCTATTGAATGGATCAAGCAGTAGACAAAACCACTGCTGTAGAATGGAGAAAGATGGTGGATCCTCCGAGCTAAGCAAGAAAAAGAGTATTGTTACCTCAATTGTTTCATTGTCTCCAAAATCTTCAGTGAATAAGGTATCAAGCACAACATCCAATAACAACTCCCCAAGAAAAGTATCTCAACTTGATGGTAGGACTAGTCTTTCACCAAGCAAGACTGGGAAAATCAGTCACGAAAATATGATAAAGAAGACGTTGCACCTTAGAGAAACAAAGAAAAAAATCCACTCTTCCCAGGAAAATAGTAATGCCAAAGAATCCTCAGATAGAGATGGTCCAAAACTAGGAAAGACGGCTTGCCTCGGATAGAGATGGTCCAAAACTTGAGAGAAGTCTAGGTTAGAAAATAGAAAGGGGGTAAGACTTAAGAGCAGATACTGCCCGTAAGTTTGGGTGTGGCCTTACTCTTATTGGGCCAGAAAATAAAATAAAAAGTTGGGCTTGAACTAAAATATTTCAGTATTTCGGTATACTGAAATACCAAAATATCAAAAACTCAATACCGTATAAACTACCGAAATACTGAAATACCACAAATTCTATACCGAAAAAACCGCAACCGAAATACCAAATTAATTCGGTTCGGTTTGGAATTTGGTTTTTCGGATTTTATGTCCACCCCTAGTCATTATACTTGATTTCTATGTTATTTTCGTACATTTAGACAGCATGCCTATAGGATGCATAACATATGCTTTGTCAACCTAGAAACCATGCCTATAGGAAATCACACACTTCACTTAACTTGCCTAATACATGTACATTATTCAAAAGCATGTTTGTTTGACTGAATATTTTACTTGCTCTCATGTCTACTTCTATATGATTATTAGATCACATGCCTATAGGGTTGTAATCATGCATACCTTCGTTAATGCTCATCTAGATACCATGACTATATGACACTAATCTCTTAATCAACTACTTCTGTCGTTTTATTACACTCCCACCTAGATAGCATGCCTATAGGAATAAGTATGCTAATAGCGAGTTCAAATACAAACTATTAAAAATCTTGCCTACAGAATACTGTTATCCGCCTAGAAAGCATGTCTATAGAATTAAACGCTGGAAATTCCCAGTTTTAATAGCTTTCACAGTCCATTGTGCAAAAACCTTAGAAATCATGTCTATAGGTTTTATAACACCCTTAATCTGCAAATTAGTTAATTTGGAATAGCAGCACTGCCTGTATGATGCTTGAAATCAGAATCATATAGAAATCATGCCCATAGGACTTAATGACGCAAATACTTCACAATATGGAAATTGTCTACTGTGTAGCATGGAACCTTTTTGCGTGCTTTGTTGTTTTGTGTGGAGGCTAACATGAGCCACTCTTTGCACTTATGTGCAGTCCTACTTGTTTTGAATGCGCGATTAGTTTTATTATTTTGATAAACCTAGGTAAAGTCTAGAACCACCCAAATAGAGGTCCAAAGCCTCATGGACCACATGTATGGGACGGGTAGTGCACGCATAGGATACAATTTAGAATTAAATTAGAATGTCTTTAGGTAATAACTTCAACATAGTAATTGGGTTGCAGGAGATGATAGTCTGTGCTCGCTAAATAATATAAGCAACTCCCTACCTTAAGGGAGTTGTGAAGTATTATTTATGTTGCACGGGGTGTACAGATTCTCATGTGTTATAATAAGACTCTTCGACTTCTATATTTCTCTTTGTTTATTTGATCACCTAGCCTAATCACATAATTCACATTGTTTAAAATTCGATCGGGACCTACAGTTGTGGACCTCGAGGAGTGCCTAACACCTTTTCTTTGAGGTAATTTGATCCCTTACCCAATCTTTGGTGACACGGACTAGTCAAACAGAGTTATTTTCAAATAGGTTCCCTAACGCACCTTAAAATCGTTAGGTGGAGACTCTTCTCTTTTAACCTTTCTTTAAAAGATTTGTCACACGTCGAAACCCGCTTTCACAAGAAAATGGGGCGCGACAGCATGGCGAATCTGCTGGGGAAACACTTAGGCTCTTACCATGACGAACTTGATTTATGTGGATTACTTTCCTTGTTTGTTTTAAACTGCTATGACATGCACATCCCTTTCCTTATTCACCTTTATTTGTTTTAAACTGCTATGACATGCACATTACTTCCCTTATTCTCCTTTATTTGCTAAGACATGTATGACCTCTCCCTATATCATTCATATTGCCTAAGACTGCTATATTATGACTCTCCCATCCCTATTGCCCTACCTGCTTCATTACGTTCTCGCACGTTTTCATGAGCTAAATTGACTTCTCTCATTTGTCTTTCTTTTCTTTCCTCTTCTTTTCATGTTCACCTTTTCTATGTTATTTACTGCTTTTAAGTACTTTTATCATGCAAATACTTGGAAATGTGTTATTATTCCTACACAAAGCATGCTCCACATCATACTCCACTCGTGCCAATTATCAACATAGTTGCTCTTGATGAGTGTCCGCACTTTCCTGAAATTACCCTTTTTAAATCGGTAAGGCTTATTTGCAGTAGACTAGTCAATCAGCGGTGCAGTCGACGGTCCCATGCCTTTCCCTCTCAAGTTTTCCACTTGGGGGTACCAGTCTAAAACCCTTTTAGAAACCCCATTCCAATTTTAAATGTACATGCATCATGATAAACCCTAGTACGAGTTGAAGTGTTATTGACATAACAACCTGCTTAGATAAACCTTGTCCAAAGTCCGACAGGATTTCCATAATTTCAAAGGACACTATCATGTTATGTGCATTACTTGGAAAAATTATGCCAACATGTTGATCATTATTGCGTAAGTACCCGAATTTGGAGGGGGAAATGATTAACTTTATTTGTTTGCAAAAATGAAGCACAAAATCCCTAGGTTTGGTATGGTCTAGAACATCCTGCCTTTGCTACTAGACTGGTGGAAAAACCTCGCGTCTTGTGACAAGAATCATGTGAGGAGAGTACTTGGTGACCTGCCATCTTTGCTGAACATTCAACGAAATAGGTAACTGATCGAGGCCGCTACCATATTTTGGGATGAGAAACGAGCTATTTTCTGATTTGGCAATATAGAAATGACTCCTCTCCTAAAAGAAATAGGGGATTTGCCAAGTTATCATGGGATAGTCGGGGACTGCTAGTACCAGAGAATCGTATTCCTCGCGGTTTCTGAAAATGTTGGGTTTTAAGAAGAATGATGAACTGCTCTGTCTAAATAAATCATACATCCCTTTTGAGTTTCTTTACAAGCGTTATGGGCATAACAAGTCATATCGTCTCCATCATGATGAACTAGACATTACTTCTTTAGGATGGGTGCATCGCCGGGTTAATGTTTTCATTGTCTGCTTCATGGGGTTGTTGATCTTTCCGATGAAAGGAGAAAGAATTCATACTAGCTTAGCCATGGTCGCCAGGACCTTAATAGATAGTTGATAACTAGGGGTTTTAGCCTATTATTTACTCTCTTTTTGCTTAGATTTTGGGTAAAAAATGTGTAAAGGTATTCCCGAAAACTAACTTAATATGATTGCTTGCAAGGTCTGGTCAAAATGAGGCAAAGAAGCCATAATCAACTCATGAAGGAGTCAAACCTGCACAAATCCAAGGCTGAGACTCAAGCGCCGAGAGTGGCAGAAAAGCGCATCCGGAAAGGACCACCGCTGAGGCGACCACTATTACGCAGTCCGCGAAAATGGATTCAGAGAAGATGCTTTGAGTACTAAAATCACCGTTGACCACGTTGGAAAGGCGCAGACACGAAATCTTTGGCACGGCCGCGAAGGGAATTCCGATGAGAGTGCATCTTGAGGTTCAGAGACCCTGCAAGTCATACTTAACTAAAGAACGCGGTCCGCGTCTAAATTACGCAGCCGCGATGGAAGTAGACGCGGACGCGGTTGAAATCACGTGGTCTGCGAAACTAAGCCCAATCCAAGCCTAGTATTGAATAAGCGCGGACCGCGCTCATTATTACGCGGCCGCGAAAGCTCAAGCGCGAACGCGGTCAGAATTACGCATCCGCGAATCCTTCGCAGGGGCATTTTTGTCCAAACATTTCAGCTTGGTATAAATAGACCATTTTGTCAATTTTAGGTCAAGTTTTGTTGAGCAGAGCACGTGAACGACTGGTTTTTCCTTTTTGGGCAATTTTAGAGTAGATTTACCTTCAAACTTTAGATTTTCATCTTGTACTTTAGGATTATGGCTTATATTTCATCTTTATCTTTGATTTCTACTGCTATTATGAGTAGCTAGAGTTGTGACCCAACCCTAGTGTGGGTATTTAATGGGTCTTGAATTTTAGGGCTTAATTGTTTATGGGTTAGTGATATTTAGCCTAATTTATGCTAAAATTGTAGAATTAGTGGTTGCAAACACAGATTCATGCCTTTATGGCTTAGGCTCTTCTTGAGAAAGAGGGACTAAGTTTAGGAAAATTAGGCTAACAAGGAATTGGGGTGAACTCAAGAGATTGATAGCCCCAATTAAAGGGTTAAACCTAGAGATAGTAATACCCGACTTGAGCAAATTTCACTTGTATTGTATGAACACCCATTTGGGCTTGAAAAAGCCAAATCGGGCAAAGCCACTCAAACTACCGAGAGCTATAGAGTGAGCATTTATGTGTGATGGTTATATTATGACCCCAATAATAACAAGCTTGTCCTAGATTCTTGATACCCATTAGTTACTCACCTAGGCAGAAGCCACTTCCCTAGTGCCTTTTAACACTTGAAAACGTTCACCAAAATTATTGTACTTAGCTTACACTCAGCATACTATAGTATAAATTTAGAATAGAACCAATCACGACAATGTTTGGAAGTGCAATTAAGAACAAAATGCACATCTAGATTAGTTAGATACCCAACTCCAAACCAAATTAACTCCCTGTGGAAATCGATCCTGACCTCGTTGGGTAAAACTGCATCGACCATCCTCGCTACTCTATAGTGGTGTAGGTTTGGACTCGATCACTTTTTGGCGCCGTGGACGGCCAGTTAGACGGTGTTGGCTATCTATCTAACTATTTCTGTGTCTTGTTTTTCTTTCCTTCGGTAACTTTTGTGTATATTTCACTTTAGGTACCAAATGGATCATAATGATGCTCTCGGACATGTTCTTCCAAGGGAGGAGGTAGATGACAATGGTGAGGATGAGGTTAATATAGAACCTCAAGTCCAAAGAAGAGGCCGCTAGGATAATGACAACATTCCAAACCCTCCCCCACCTCCTCTACGGGCAGCACACTAGGTGCTACCCAATGAAGGTTACGCAAGTGCAATTGCCCCGCCTAGGATTCGGGCGGGAAATTTTCAAATTACAAATGCCATGCTGACCCTATTGGAGAAAAGGGGCTTCTTCACTGGAGCTCCTCATCAGAACTCATGCAAGCATNGGACGGCCAGTTAGACGGTGTTGGCTATCTATCTAACTATTTCTGTGTCTTGTTTTTCTTTCCTTCGGTAACTTTTGTGTATATTTCACTTTAGGTACCAAATGGATCATAATGATGCTCTCGGACATGTTCTTCCAAGGGAGGAGGTAGATGACAATGGTGAGGATGAGGTTAATATAGAACCTCAAGTCCAAAGAAGAG